>NW_006500357.1:3394308-3413501 GCF_000471905.2 Amborella trichopoda | reverse complement strand
TCTCTCTCTCTCTCTCTCTCTCTCTCTCTCTCTCTCTCTCTCTCTCTCTCTCTCTCTCTCTCTCTCTCTCTCTCTCTCTCGCTCGCTCTCTTTTTGTGGAATCGGACCAGATCGGGATCGCCCAGTGACCGATCCCTAGTTAGTCGGCCGATTTATTAAAAATCGGCTGATCTTTTAAAGACTCTTTCCATAACATTCCAAAAACTTTGAAAGAAAATTGGAAAAAACAAAAAAAAAAAAGTAAGAGAGAAGAACTGCACATATAAGATGATGGTGTAGAGTTTCATTGAACATAAGGCAACCAGAGTTTGGCATGCACTTAAAAAAAACAAAATGTCACATTTCCATTATTACAAATATAACTATATCATGCACTTAAAAAAACATAATTAAAAAAATTGAGCAAAATATCGAGCGACATTATCATACACTTATCAATAAAGAAGAATCAATTTCATAAAAAAAAAATAGTTTTATCAAAAAGAATAATTTGATTAAGCAAAATAGAAAAGCACTCTTCCCATATTCATCAAAAAAAATAATTTTATTAAAAATTATAAACCTATTAAAAATAATTTTACTAAGCAAAATAGAAAAACACTTCCCATATTTATCAAAATATATAATTTTATTAAAAAAAAAAATTTTTAAAAAAATCGATCTATCAAAAACCCCCTAAAATCGAGCAACATTTCGACCAACAAACGACCATCAATGTTTGGATAATCGAATAAATAAGGATCCAAATCTCATCAAAAAATAGTTGGTATTTTTAATGGCGAAAATCTCAGATCTATGAAATTTTCATGATATGGTGCAACAAAAAATAAAAATAAAAACATTTAATCAATCATAAATAGACATACCTATTTTATTTGGGAGATCAAGCTTTGATGATCAAAATACACAATTTAATTTGATAAAAAACGATCAATAAATTGATCAAAAATCTATGTTTTTTTATCGAACATATGTTCTTTGAGCAGCAGCATTTCGGACCAAAATCAACCCATAATATTTGGTTTTTTTAATAAATTTAAACATGAATATGATAAATACTTGGATTATCTATCAAACCCACCAAATTTCTTCAAGAACCATTAGGTATTGAATAGATTATTGAAAGAATGATGGAAATTTTCAAAAACCTAAAAAGTCTGCCATTTCAATCCAAAAAAAATCTTTTTTTTTTTTTTCAGATGTTTCAATCCAAATTCTTGTTTTATATATTCTAGATAGTGATTTAGAGCAATAAATCATAAAAAAGACAAAAAAAAAAAAAAAAGCAAAAAAACGAATAAAAAAAAATGAAAATTTGGATTCAAGAATGCCTACTACAAATAACGGCCACCATTTCAAAGTAACAACCGTAACGGGTACAGTACCGTTATTTCGTAAAAACGCCCATTATATAGTCTAACCGGTCCGGTTAGCGTAAACTCGGCCAGTTCTACTAAAAAATGGTCGTTTGACCTCTAACCGACCGGTTTTATGCCGAAAATTTTTTGGGGGTGTTCCTTAAGCTACTTGTACCCCAAAACCAACCCCAACCAGAGTCGGAACCCTAACGGTTCCGATCTAACCGACCGGTTCCGGTTCAAACCGGCCTGTTTTGCAAACAATGTTGTAGACTTCAAAAACAAGTATTTACCACATTTTGAGCAGTAGGATTTCTAACAACTACAGAGCCACAAATGGGTTGCAAGTAGGCCGGGCTTGCAAACTAGCCCTAACGGTAGCTCAAACCTGGTTCCTACAGGGCCAGCCCAAGCCGGGCCCTTGGGCTACATATTGTGTCTTGGGCTATAATATTTCACAATCAACCATGCCCTGTTGTCCCACCTAGGCTATCGCCGGCCCTATTTAGTATTGGAAATGGTAGGTGAATCTGGACATATAGGGGAAGATATTACTACTTTTTGTTCTGAAAGTAATTAGGAACTTTAATCTCTCTATTTCCGAATATGAATAAATCACTATCACAATATTTGCCTACTTACTGATTTGTTCATGGGATACAAGAAAGTATATGATTGAAAAACTATCTCACTAATATAACTGTATAATTAGTGCAAGATCTAGAATCTTAGAGAGTTTCCTCTTTCTAGAGAGAAACGCAAAACACAAAATCTTTAAAATGGTACATTTGTTGTGACCAACATGCTATGTAAGTCACATGGTGTCTTTTTGGGTTCGAAAAATCATCGTGTCTCTTTGGGTTCCAAAAAAATCATCACATCTTTCACCAGTGGGGCTCCAAGATACTGGAGTGCACCAAATTACTGCACCCACATTCCATGAAATATACTGGAGCGCACCAAGTTACTGGAGACACATTATAGGAGATGGCCCTTATCCCACTAGTGGCTTTGCCGCAAAGCGAAAGAAAGCGTGGGTGCTTCACATGCTCTACATAGGCATTCTCTACTTTGGTTTCTTATAACACAAGTTCCATAAATATTTTTATATTTAAACATAACTTTCGTTACCCTGTTCCGGATGTAGGATAAATAACTCGTAACTTCTCTCTGCAAATACGGCACCCTTTCCAAAGCCCTGATACAACACTAATATAATGATGCTTATAAATTACTTCATAAGTATTAGTGAGTTATAAGTTATTCACTTAAAATATCTTCTCGTTATATTATAAGAAAACCAATTTCTTATGACCTTTGTACTACGTACCTGAACTCATAATTTTTAGGAAAAGTAACACTAAAGTGCTTCTCATTTTAAAAAAAAAATTAAAAATACTAAAGGTTTTGCATATTATCAGCATACCCATTCTTTCCTCTCTATTTTTTTCACTTAAAAGGGCCCCCACTTCGAATCTATCAGGTCAATGTGTAAAAAAAAGTATATTTTGTAGATCAGTTTAATAAAGAAAGTATATATTGCAATCAATATATATAAAAATGATTAGTAGAGTATATGTACTTTATGTTAAGTCTGGGTATAGTTTTAAGTTTTTGTGATTTAGTTTCTATTATTGTCATCTGTAATTTGTCTATAAAAGACAAGTTTGTATATTCATACGATTAATGGGGTTTGAGTCTCTTAAGAGAAATAAGAGACTCTTCGTATGATATCCGATTCACCTTTGTTTTGTCTATTATTGTATAGAGTCTACATTAGCTTCCTCTTGCATCCCTCTACCTTATTCATTGACTCTAACCAGTCACAATTTTCTCTAATTAGTCAGAATTTCCCATTTCCATGTCACCTTCTAATTACCCTCTGTCCTGGAATACCTGGACTCAAAGTCGTTTAAGTTTGAGACGGCTATTTGCCTGAAAACGTTCTCCATCATTTCCAGGCATTGGATGCTCCTGGTTTGTGAGCCTGAAAGACCCTCTGCCACGTTGATATGATCTATGAGCCCACTCCTCAACCACTCAGCTAGATCTTCAACAACCTGCATCTTATTCTGCCCCTCTGCGTTTTGGTCCTTTGATAACCCTCCAACCACACGAGACAGATCTGTCAAAAACCACCTCTGAAAAACCCCTTTGAAAAGCACCCACTTGTGTTAACTCTGACATCAACCATCTGAAACCCGATATGAAAAAGCCCCTTGAAAACCAGTCCAAAAAAAAAAAATCCACCCTGAGTCTGTATAAAAAGTATGTGAAAATGTGAAATCACTGTTTAAAAACTCCACCCTTAGTGTGTCTAGAAAGACTGGGTTTCTGGCTGTGGCCAAGTATGGCCTCGTACTCCCCTTAGTTTGTTTAATCAGGCAAAAGAGATTGTCATGAGATTTTCTCAAATGTCCAAAGCCAATAGCAGTTTGAAGCCTTTTTTTCTTTGATATTGGGGTCATGATCTGCTATGAGGATCCATTGGGGTTATGTTCTTCTCTTCTTGGGGCAAGCCTTTATTGTTCTTCGTTTCCATCCATTTCTTTCCCTCTTGTCTCCTCCTCCGATATTCTAAAGTTTCCCCTTCTTTGTTGCCACTTGCCAGCACATGCGTTTTGGTTTTGGCGTGTTTGTTCTCTCACTAAATCAGCCTTGTATATTAAAGTGAAGGGGCTTGTATTTTGAATAAGACAAATATATTAAAGAGGGAGGGTGGAGTCTTGGTGGTTCAATAAGTCCATTTGGTCTTGCAACTATAATACTAAGTTCTTCTACTTGCCCCAATGGAAAAGTCTAAATCCTTTCCGTTGTTATTAACAAAAAAAAAATCATGTATTATTTTTGATATTATCTTCTCTATCGGTTCTTTTCTATATGATCGATTCTATTGTTCTATTAAACCATCATGTTTGTCTATCTGCGAGCTACTGAATTCGTCTCGGAATGCATCAAGTTCTGTTGGCTCTTCCAAGTGCCATTCTGTTTTCTCAAATGTCTCGACTATATTTCTATCTTTGGAGAAGATCTGAATTTTTTGTTTGTAGCTCAAGCCTACTTTATTCAAGCAGTCTGTTTCTGAGATTTGTTGATATGTCGTTGTTGGTTAGGTGCCTCGATCTCCCCCTCCAGTTCGGGATGACCTGGTAGAGTGGTTTCGGGTTCGAGATGGACCCGGGACTTGAGATCGCTCTCTCGAAAACTGTGTAAGGAGGACGGGGGCAGGAATACCAACCCGTGAGAGATGAATTTGTTCGTGAGGTGGGATTTTCCTCACGTGGGTCCGTGACACGCTCCGACTGGCTCGCATGAGTCCTCTTAGATCACATGGAATGCCCACTGGCTTGTGGCCGGTTCGAAATCGTCTCGCTTGACTTGTTTCTTCTTTCTTGCAAACACACACATACACATTAGAATATAGACAAGTGGGTCAGAAGATCCCACCTTGTCCTTGAAAGAATGCACACAATCGTGTACATTCGAGGGGAAAATAAGGAAATGATGCCATTGGGGTCCATGTTAATTGGACAACCTTCTGGTGTCTTCTTAACAGGGGACCTACAACATCATTTCCTTGGTGGAAGAATGAGGGAAAGGGGGTGAGATGAAGAAAGTAAAAGAGGAAAGAGAAGAGACAGAATGAGGAGAGAATAGCGAGGGAATAGAGAAATGAAAAAACAACAACCAGTTTGGCTTTCACCTGGTTCTTCAAAGAAAGAGAGTAGAGAAAGAAAATATAAACGAAGGCTAGTTTGTCTTTCACCTTGCCCTTCAGAGATAAAGAAAGAAAAATATTTGCTTTTAGAGAGAGGAAGAGGAAAAGGAATAAGAAAGAGGGTGAAGGTTAGCTTGACTCTCGCTAAACCTTCCGAAGGGGGAAGAGATGAAAAGAAAGACAGAAGAAGAGAAGAGAAGAGAAGTGAGAAAAGAAAGAGAAGAGGGTGAATGTTAGTTTGGCTCTCCCTAAACCTTCCAAAGGGGGAGAAGAGACGAGATCGAAGTAAGAGGAAGAGGAAGAGAGAAGAGAAGAAAAAGAGGGAAAGGGAATGAGGAAAAGAAGGTGAAGGTTAGCTTGGCTCTCACTAAACCTTCCAAAAGGGAGAAAAGACAAAAAGAATAAGAGAAGAAGAGAAGAGAAGTGAGAAGAAGAGAGGAGAAAGTTAGAATATGGAAAGAGAGAAATGTCATGCACGGTGGTGTACCCTGCCTTGCTAGACAGAGAGAGAAAAGAGAAAAATGTCGTGCTCGACGACATACCCAGTCGTGCTAGATAGAGGGAAGAGAGAAAAGAGAGAATAAATGTCATGCACGGCGCTGAACCCTGTCATGCCAAACAGAAGAGAAAGAAGAAATATCATGCACATCCTACCGTGCCAGACAGAGGAGAGAGAAGAGAAAAGTGAAAGAGAGAGGAAAAGTTTAGCACGGCGGATAGACTGGCACGGCAGCTAGACTGGCACGGTGGCAAGACTGGCACAGCGACATGACTGACACCGCGGCTAGTCTGGCATGGCAGCTAGATGAGCACAGCAGCTAGACTGGCACCATTGCAAGACTTACACGGTGGCTAGTTTGGCATTGCAGCTAAGCGGACACAACAGCTAGACTGACACCTTGGCAAGACTGGCACAGCGGCTAGATTGGCAAGGAAACTGAGCCTGCCATACGAGAAAAGACTTAGCCTGCCATCTAGTCAAGCAAGCAAAAGGAAGAAAAAGGAGAGGAGAGAGAAAGAAGAGAGGAGAGAGAAAGAAGAGAGCAGAGAGAAATAAAAAAGAAAGAAGAGAGGAGGGAGGAAGAGAGGAGGAGAGAGAAGGAAACAGAAGAAGCGAGAGAAAGGAAAGAAGAGAGAGAAAGGAGGAAGAAGAGAAAGAAAGGAAAGAAGTAGAGTAGAGAGAGGAAAGAATAAGAGAGAGAAAGGAAAGAAGCAGAGGAGAGAGAAAGAGGAGAGGAGAGAGAAAGTTACTTGGATGGCTAAGGGTACCGCCTAAAATCTTCTCTCTCCTCTCTCTCTCTCTCTCTAAGACATGAGGCGTGCCCCTCCAAAACTCAAGCAAAAAGCTAATTTTTTATTGATCGAGATGGGGTCCTTTACATGCGAGCATCACATGCTTATATAGATTTTAAGTCCAAACATGGGCGGTTGCCCAATTCTTAACCTAATTGTTGAAAAATAGGAATTAAATGAATTAAAGAAAATTAAGAAATTAGGGGCAAAATAATGATTTTGCCCCTCACCCACAAATCCTGAAATTTCAATTAAGTCCTAGTTATGCCCAAGAACTCTTACGATCTTCCGGGATTCGTTCGAGGTCTTTCCGGTCTCCGTTTGGCCAAAAGATTATTCTTTTCTTGATCGCTCAGGAATACAATTGTTTTGATACTCATTTCGAGCCATGGATCAGACTTTTGGTCCACGATCACGTTACGAGAAAATCATGAGAAACGTGCGATCTTTGATTCAAGATTATGCTCGTTTCTCTATGTTTTTCCACAGTTTCTTCGTTATATTTTGACACGCATGTCGTCATGAGCGTTTGGCGAAGAACGTTGCTTGATTTAGTGCCCGAACGACCATTTTTCAAATTTGGTATTTTGGCTGGAATTTGGTTTCCGGTGGCCGGAATTTGGTTTCCGATGGTCGGAAATTGCATCACCTTTGACTCTGTCATGCAGCGAGTCTGACCGTCCATCAGATGCGACATTCGGCTCAAACGAAGCCTCTGACCTCGTGCTCATAGTGGATTTGGTTTTAGGCCGATCTGACATGTGAGTGCCATAATATGGTCACTCGATCGAGATGCGTTCTTGTTAGAAAATCTGAAACCCAGCCTTGAATCGCAATCTTCTCTCTTGTTTTTCTCTTGGTTCGTGCTACGACATGGGTCGTGCCATATATCAAAAAGATCGAACCGATGAGACGAACATGCTCCCAAAATTTGAGCTTGATCAGACTTGAGACGAGAGAGATAAGACCTTCCAAAGTTAAGCTTAAAATCCAAAAAAAACAGGTTTCCATTAATGGAAACTAGTTCACAAAAGGTGCACAGTAATAGCGTGTGGCCTACCCGTTTTGGGTAATTTGACCATGACTTGGTCCAAAAACATTTGATCAAGACGAAACTTGGTCTTTAGCGGATTTTAGACATTCCAGATCCAATGGTGGTGGTCCCACATCATTTAATGCTTCGATGATAGGGCTGTAGTTATAAGGTCTATTTCGAGAATAAGCCTCGAACCTGAATGACCAAGGGAAAACGCCTGCATGTCCGAAGAAACAAAAGTCTTATGTCATAGTCGTGTACATAGGAACTGGGTAAATATGCCAAACAGTCGCTATTGTCATCTTCCAAAAGAAGTGAGCCCGGGCTCAAATGGGTCAACCCAACAACGCTAAGCTCGAACCATTACGAAGTAGGACAGAGGCACGCTTTCATCGTACAGCCTCACCAGACCAGTCGACGGGCGTGGGAATTTTTGGCCCCTCCTCGATGAGTTCGTGACTCCTCCCTTGCAGCAGAAGAGTGGCCGAAACCTCAGACGCTGGCGAAGCCTCAATGACACTGTCCTCCTAACACGCAAACGTGAAAACAGGTCTGCCCTACGAAGGGAGAAGAGATGGCCTGAATTCATGGATGCCGAAATCCTCATAAAGACATCTTGGCCCTCATAGAGAATTCGACCACGCAGGAACTAAGACCAAAAGGACCCGCCAGAAAAAAACCCAAGTCAACATGACAAGCGACATGCAAAACAAATCAGAAAAGGCACATAACCCAAGGTCACAAAAGAAAACGAAATCCCTGGTCGTCGGATTCCCTTTTCTGGTGATCGCTTAGAAACCCGAAGAATATCACATACCAAAGACCAAAAAGTAAACTTAAACCTGTTGCAAAAACACTGAAAAGACCTTCCCCAGGCTCACAATCAACGCCGAAATATTCCAGATCCGAAAAGAAACCATCGAAGAGTTCATAACACTAACCGGACTCCTTCCCTCACGAAAGAGATTACTGTAGCATCATCAAAAGAGATCAAAACGATCATAAGAAAATGAACATCAAGACTATAACAATACATCGACTGAACGCACACTGCAAGTACCCGAAAAGTGCTCTTGAAGTTTGACAATGGTAACGGCCTCCTCAGGAAAGGACAAGTTTGTCATTTGCACAAAAGAGTTTAAGGGCATTTTGATCATGATACCCAATTTCAAGACTTTATTTTAATTACTTTTAATTATATTTAGGCTTAGTTTTTGACTATCCACCCTTGTTTGGTGAGAATTCTATATAAACAAGCTTAAGTCAATTGTAAAATGGGGGATTACAATTCAATAAAGAAGAGGCATTACACTTACTTTTGCTTGTCTTTTCTCTTAACCCTAGCACCCCAAAGAGAGGAGAGAGAAAAATTTTGCAAGAGAGAGAAATACCCTCAACCGCGTGGGTACGTACCTCTCTTCTCTTGAAGATACCTAACATCATAGGAACTTTCTCTTTCCCTTTAAACACGTAATACCGCACGCGTGAGAAATCGCGTAGGCGAACAAATCAAAAGACTCAAACCAACATGCGATTGCGTTTGGCCCCCTCTTTTCCCGGTCAGTTTAAATGAAACAGTGGAAACCCCTCGCTCACCTTTTCGACCATCCGAAGAGACATCATTTGAAGAAAACCAACTCAGGAGAGAAGAATTAAGATATCCATTGAAATTTAAATCTAAGAGAGGAGAAAAGAGTCGATAACGTCTGAAGAAAGTCCCTGACCAAACTGTGCTGGTGAACAGCCGGAGGGCTTTCGTAACTGATCTAAGAGTGCAGGCCGCCTAGACGTGTCCCACGAACTCACAGTGCCGAGGTGAGTAAATTGACCTTCTCTTGTTGTACAATCTCTCTCTTTATTGATAGCCTATCTGCACTCGAGAAAGCAAGCGCGCTTGCATCATCTGAACGCGTCACGCGCGTGAGCCTTCGACGGTTGTTTGAGAGAGCATGCCAGCGTGAGGATTCAAGAGAAAATCAGGCCTCGACCAACTGGCGACTCCACTGGGGACAAGCCACCCCGAAGTTGGCACGGACCGTTTTCAGACGAAAACCTTCTTCTCCTCTCTTTCTAAAATTTCAATGATTTCCCACTCTTCTTCTCTCCAAATCGGGGACTTTCTCATCCCCATATCAATGGCTCACTCCTCCACGAGTGGGTCAGTTAGTCCTGTTATCCTAGTCCAACCTAGGATGGCTCAAAGTGTAGGTATCCACGCCCCTGCTCCTTCCTCCACCATAATCCGGAGAGAACCCACGAAGGTTAACTCCAAAGGCTGTGCTACAGCCACTCTCCCACACCCTTACGACTAACACCTTGTCAGTCATAAACGTAGGGGCGGACTCCCAACCGCTCTTCCCTGCCCCTCGGTGGACCCCAACATGGCCACCTCCTCCGATGCTCGTAAAACAGGTCGGCTCGTACCATGTGCCATCGTCCCATGTTTGTCCTCCTTCGCACACACCCACGTCACAACTGGTCAGTCAACCCGGCAGTCGAGAAAGGTAGGGCCACCAAAGACTACTGCATAGCCTTCCCTCTCGAAAACCAACCCACTCCCTCAACACAAGCAAGTGAAGCGAGTGCAGACTGCCTCACAAAGAGTAAAAGCGGAACCTTCGACCACGGAAGGTCTGCTTAAGAAAAACCAATTCTACCTACTACAAGACGTGGGAGAGTTCTTGATGGATGACGGCATTGAATGTCGCATCGTCGAGGTACGTGAGGATGAGTTCAACCCACCTGATTCGCAAAACCTAGGCGGACTCGAGCAAGTTAAAGAGATATGGTACCAAGGCTGTCACACACCCATCTAAGTTGAGCAATGGCCCCAAGGGCTCCAAACACTGTGCTCTGCAAAGCCTTGTCCTCTAGGTCCCCCGGAGCCCATACTCACATGAGCTGTGAGGCAATCTCAGGCCTATATAGGATAGGCTTAGCCACTTCTGACTAGTATCCTAAACCGAAGCACTAAGAGACCCAAAATTGCCCCCCCCCCCAGCCGAGCCATCAAGTCCCAGCGAAAGGGTCGAAGTAATGGTGGTAAGCCACGAAGAAGAGGAACAAGAAAATCTGCCTGAAACCATCGAAAGTATCCTAAAAGATATCCTTGACAGGATCAAAAGATTGGAGGACACTTGTACCGCGGTGCTGCCCACCAGGAAATGAACTCTCCCCATGGACTCCAATATGATGAAAGAGAGAGGTCGTAGCCACCTCCAGCGAGCCAGGCATCTACGCAATGTGGCCCACACACCTCCTTCCAAGATCAGCATAATGCAGCCTCCCAGGCTGCATCAACAATCTTCACCCAAGAAGATGTTCAAAGAATGATCAACAAGAGCATCCAAGGCCTCCAGGTGTCAAAAACACTCGAAAGCCCCCAATACAAAAACCTTACTTGCCTTCAATTAACTAGGTCCCCTTCCCCACTGGATGCTAGAAAGGGAAATTGTCAGTTTTTGATGGAACGAGATCACCACAACAACACATAGCCCACTGCATGTCCGCATGCCAAGAATCAGCTGCGGACACCAGACTACTCGTACGAAAGTTCGTCGAAACACTCGAGGGATCCACATTCAAATGGTATCCATGGCTACCACCAAATTCAGTCCACTCTTGGGAGGAGATGGAACAACTCTTCTACAAATGCTTCTTCGAAGCCGAGTTGGAAGTCTAAACCATAGAACTCCTCACCATGACGCAAGAGCCAGATGAGTCGATGGGAAAATATATCCAGAGATGGCGTGATCTTGCCATGTGCCTGAGAAACCCCATGAGCGAAACAGAGGTAGTGCAAACATGCATAAGGAACATGAAGCAAGAAATCACCTTGCACGTCGAGGCTTTTAACCCCACCACCTTCTCCAACATGATCACCAAAGCTGCTAAGATTGAAAGCTTATTAAATCACCATGAAGGAGACAGAGCCCAAAGTTCGGGCAGCTCGTAACACCGAGGGTAACAAGCCGAATTCCCGCACCAACCAACTAAAGAATGTAATCAGTGTGGCCATCACAACCGCGCCTCTCAACGTCAAACCTGCAACTAATGCTACCCCTCTGCTAACCTTAGGCATGTCATGAGGGTTACCGACTAAAGCCCAGATGGACTCACAGCAGCAAGCCCCTCAGAAACATAACTATAATAACTTGCCGTCGCCACAAAAATATAACCAAACCAAGGAGTATAACTTCAATAAGTAGTGGGTCCCGACCCTCCTGAAAATGCTTCTCGAACAGGAGAATGTTGGTACTCCCCGTTGTAAAGAAGCTGGAACAAGCCGAACTCGTTGATAACCCCAACTACTATGCTTACCATCAGATGTTAGGACACCCAGTCCAAGATTGCATCCAGTTGAAAGAGCACATCGAGGCCCTGATCCGAAACGAAAAAATCAACCTAGAAAGCCTCAAGAAATCTTTTGAGGACCCAGAAGCCTCGCACATGGTCACAATCCATGAGGAGTCGACTAGTGACTCTCATGCAATTAAACTGCCCCCCAAGCGGTTTTCTACCATATTCGACATGATGGCCTAGCATGAGATGATAGAGCCCTACGCTCCCAAAATACAAGGAACAAACGTGGAAAAGGCCCAAAACCCTTGGCGCAAATAGCACCAATGAAATGGCCATGACTTGGCCAATTGCAGGGCATTCCGTTCCATCTTGAAAAACTACATCCAAATTAGTCAGATAGTCCTAATGGGTGAACAAAAATTACCACCACAAGAAAACCAGGAAGGGTAGACTTCCTCACAACAAGAGTCCCACCCAACTCAATCCCGACTCTCTACGAGCGGAAAGGTCTGAAGACCTAAGGCCCCAATTGGTCCCAAAGGAAAAGCATTAAAATCGCCTTAAAAAAAAAAAAAAAAATCATCATCACCATCGGACAAAACAGCTCTTCATTAAATATGGCCGAAGGGTTACAAAAGGGATCTGGGAGAAGCTCAAAAAGCCCATTGAAGAAAGGAAAAAAAACAAAAAAAAAAACAAGAAGAACAAGAAGAGGAGGAGAAGGAAAGTCTTGTGCTTTCAGAAAGGATTGAGAGACTCCTCAATAATCGCCTTCAGCTCCCCTACACACTGAATCATGACTTGTTTCTCTTCTCGAAGGCGAGAGATCTCTTGGGCGGTCAAATTGGCCAAGTTGGCGACTGTCGTAGAATCGGAATCCAACTCCTCGAGTTCACACGACCGCTGGTGTAACGCCTCCCAGTTGGAGTCCTGACGAGCGCTTAATGAGGTTGCTTGAGTTTGTAACTCCTCCATCTCGGCCTTCACGGTCTCGAGCTCCCCAGAAAGGCTTGCAACCTCCTCCAACAAGGAGTCCCGTTTTGAAACAAGCCGAGCCCGCTCTTGTGTGCACTGCCGCACAAGGCCTTGTTGATCGGCCAAGTCCTTCTTCAAGGTATCCAAAAGCCTCTCGAAAGACACCTGTGCTGTATCTTCACATGAAAGGGCTTCGGTTCCCAGTCACTGAGATCCTGCAACAGCTCATTGAGATGGTTGAAGATTTCTTCGTCGAGCCATGCACCCCTCAAGCGGGCCACACATTCCCTGAAAGCCTCCAACCTTACCCCAATATCCGACAAAGAACACCCCTTTAACCCTTGAAGACCTGAACAAAACATCCTCCTCACTATGAAAGCTTTGGAGCCTGAAGATGGCCGTAGAGTAGCAGAAAAGCCAATCACGTCAAGAGGAGGCACATCAAGCACAGGTCCCTGGAGACATAGGGTACTTCGAAGCAGTGCGAAACCCAAGAGGATTATTTCCCAGAGGCCCTCTCAAGGCAAGTGAATATGAGGACTGTGCCATCGGCAAACCGAAAGGACAAGCCCTCAAGGTGCTCACTTCTTCTCTTGTAGCTTCTAGAGCAGGTAGAACGGACACAACGGGGTGTGTAGGAGACGTAACACGGATGCTAGCAGCAGAAGTCAGGTCGACCTCAACCCTTGACGTGGGGTTTCTTGAGCCATGCTCTGAACCAAGTAGAGACGCGCTCTACCACCCAGGCCAACTATTAGCCGATCGCAGTACTGCTGCAGGAGTTGAAGGCGATATAGCAGGAGGAGCATCTGGAGCCCAACGAGCCCCTGACTGAGCCTGCCTTGCATGGGATGGCACTGAAGACACCGTCGTTGAAGGCAAGTCATCCTTATTTGAACAGCTCCCTCTTTCCCGAGAAGAGGGGACATGTGAAGACTCCCTCCCTCTCTTTCTATTTTTTTTTTCTCTTCTCTCTCTCTCTCTCTCTCTCCCTATCTTCCCTCTCCTGGGAGGAGCGCTCTTGGGTTTAACAGAAGCAGGGGCCCTTGGAGCACGATTAGCTCATCCGAGCAAGCCAGAATGGGATTCACCCTCAACCCGAATAGGAGGAGCCGGGGTAAACCCTTCTTCACGGGATGGGTCCACACCCCTTTCGCTCCGACCAAAAATCTCCTCTAGGTTGTAAAAGAAAGACCCTGTCTTTCACTTCAACGAAAGTAGCTTCACCCCGTTCTCATCCCTGCTTAACAAAAGAGGCTTGGCAGGTTCCTGCCAGTTGGCAGGATTATGATCCATACCGAAAATAACAGAGAAAGGAGGAGGGACTAAGCACCTCCCAGCCCTGCTGTCGCGTCTAGAACCATTGGCTGTTTTCTATGGGTAATCCACTTCCCAATACTCAGCATTAGGGGAATCCCACCACCACCGGTAGCTCACAATCGTGTGGCCCACATGGCCATAATGGGGAACCAAACCTGCTCTGCTCAGGAAGAAAAAGACAAGTCTCCCAAGCCATCTGTATGTCGAGGTCAGTCCAGACCTCGCGACTCGTCCCTCAGGCATGTGCAATGCCCCCTTCTTCTCATACTTCTTTGAAAAAGAAATGGTGGTGCAACATCCCTGATCTAGGCCATGCTGGCACTTAAAAATGGTGGGGGAAGTAACCCTCCAACTTCTTGCACCCTACTCCCCTGAATGGAAGGATACAACCTCAGATGCTAACGAGGTACATGGCCTATTTTGTCTCAGTAATTGTCTTATTAAGCGTGAGGCCAAAAGCGTCGATAAAAGTGTTGTCAGAGGGCCGCCAATAGGGAAAGGCCTCTCGCGCAAACGAAGAAAGATGCATCAGTCAGGAGCTCAAGAACTGCATCTGACTATTTGACCACGACCTTCATCCCAGCAATCTTCAGCATATGTGGGCATGTTACCGTTGCGAGGTTCCCATTGAGCTCGTACGCCCCGGGGAAATACGCAGAAAGCTATCCGAAGACATAATGCACCGGGAAGCTCGTAGTGAAGCGCCCCTGGAAGCCTTCACCCAAGGAGACCTCGTTGCTATTGTCCTTTGAAGGGACTTTTCCACAAGCAATAGACCCTAACCCGTGGAAGATGTTACACAAGACCGGCTAGGCCAGCATAAAGCCAGTGCCCTGGCCCATCATGCAGGCCGCATAGAATCAACCAGGCCGAATGACATAGCCCTTCACCCCCGGAAGAGAAGCAAACTTGCACAGGAAGAGGGCTAAGTAGGCAGCCAGGTACGCTCTGTCTTGGACATTCCACATCAGAGGGGCAATCGCCTTCTTCAAAGCCTTGATTGCGGCCGCCAGTTGAGACTCATCAGCCCACGAGACGCTCGAACCTACGTCTTCACCCTCTCGGTGGTTACCTTGAAAGTAATCTCGCCATGCTTCAAAATGTACCCCACCAGTTTTGGGCAATGACTCTGAGTACAATAGTTGATAAATCTCGATCAGGTCATTGAGATTCGAAGGAGCCTGCTTACCCCTAATGGGATCACCCCCAAAAATGGTCCCGTTGCTGGGGACAAACTCCTCATACTCCTTTCCCAGCAAGGGAAGACCACCCACAAAATACAAATCAAGCAAGGTGATTTTTGCTTCACCCTCCTGCAAAGCCAACTATTGGTATGGTAGCACCATGTCTCCAGGAGAGCCTTCATGATGTTTGAGCATTGGTCATAGTAGCTAGCTCAACATTGACATGCCACGGCTAGACCACACTCCTTCAAAGTACAGGCGAAAGAGTCCAACGTGTCCAACGTACAAGTGCTGTACCCTGCCAGGTACTGGTGCTCCCCTACAAAACAAAGAGCGCCTACAACCCACTGAAGGCCGAGCTTCGCCAACATGGGCATACTCTCGTTGGAAGGAGAATGCATGTGCAAAGCATGATAGAGAGTTATGTTATCTCTCTGAATGAGAGGTTCATCGTCGGTATCTCCATACAGGGAAAGCTTCGAGCTCTCACTTGCAAAGGTAATACAAGAAGGCCATGAGAGCTCTTAGCTAGGCTCAAGCTCTCCAAGAGAAGCTGCCCTCATCAGAGATACCCTAGTGTAGAGGTTCGACCCTAACTCATTGTCACGAGGGAGCTGGTTCACATCAAGGACCCGCACTACCAAAAAAAGAAAGAGAGAAGGGATAAAGACAACCATGCCTGCCAGACTAAGACCGACAAAAAAAGGACAAGCGGGAAGTTAAGAAGAAAAACCAAGAAAAGCCCTACCAGGAGAAGGGGCTGAATTAGTACCACCCATTATCGTCGAGAACCTATTGGTTAGGTGCCTCAATCTCGCCCTCCGGATCTGGATGATCTGGCGACACGCGTCTCCGGTCTAGGGAAACTCGAGACTTTGAGATCGCTCTCTCGGGAACCTCGCTCAAAAGCAAGGGCAGGTATACCAACCGATGAGAGAGGAATTTAAGGTGGTTCGGGACTTATTCGGGCTGGCTAGCGTGGGCACCCTCTTAGATTACGAAGAAAGCCCCCCAATCGTAGAACTGGTTTGGAATTGCCTCCCTTGGCCTGTATTCTTCTGTTTCTACAATCATACATACATGGTTAATTTTACAAGACAAATGGGCCGAAGGACCCCACCTTGTCTTTGGGTGAATGTACACAATGCGTGCACATTCAAAGGAGAAAATAGAAGAAAGGATGAGATGAGGGTTGGGAGAAGGAAGAAGAGAGAAGAAGAAGAAAAGAAAGAGACATTTGACTAGGTGACTAGCGTAGCATCGTGGCTAGATTGGCATGATGATTGACCTGACGTGGTAGTAAGACGGGCACGGTAACACGTTTCGGCACTACAGTAGTACTACTTGACGATAGAACACCAACACCAACCAACCTGGCATAATGACTAGTTCGACGTGGCAGCAAGATGGGCACGGTAACGAGACCAGCATGTTGGTAATACTGCCCGATGATGAGACTACCGTGACAGTGCTAGACTTGTTCTTTGGTCAAATAAGAGAGGAAATAAGAAGAAGAAAGAGAAAGAAGAGAGATAAGAAGAGAGAAAAGCATGGACAGTGATAAACTTCCACCATCCATGATAGAGAAAGAAGAGAGAGAGTACATGGACGACGATGGACTTCAATCGCTCATGAAAGAGGAAAGAGGAGAGAGAAAGAACATGGATGGCGATGGACGCCATCCATGATAAAGGAGAGATATTGAATGAGAAATGAATGTCATGTGCAGCGATGAGCACCGCTCTACACCACATCAGAAAAGGGAAATTTGGATAGGGGCCTGGCCCACCACTCAGGTTAAGGACCTGTTCATTGCACATATTTCCAAAAGATAAAGGAAGGCTGAGAACGTCATACTCGGCGATGAGCCTCGTTGTGCACGATTGGAGAGGAGAGAGAAAAGAAATCATAGTAAAGACAAGAAAGATAGGGAGAAGGAAAGAGGATTTTAAGAAAGAGGAAAGGAAAGTAGAGTGAGAAGAAACGAAAGAAGAGAGGCAAGGGAAAGTAAGGAGAGAAATTGGGAAAGAGCCGGAGGAGAAAGAAGGAAAGAGAGAAGAAGAATAAGGAAAGAGGAGAGAAAGAAACACGCATGGCGTTGCCATCGCCGTGTGTGTCAGAAAGAGAAGAAAACAGAAAGAGAGATCTGTGCGTGGTGTTGCCATCGCCTTGCATGTTCAGATAGAGAGAGACAAAGAGAAAGACAGAGCAGAGAGAAGAAAGTAGAGAAAGAGATTCGAGCACGGCATTGCTATCGCCGTGCAGAGAGGAGGATAGAGCTAAGAGAAGGGAGAAAGAGATTCGTGCACGGCGTTGCCATTGCCGTGCATGTTCTGATAGAGAGAGACAAAGAGAGAGAGAGAGATAGAGCTGAGAGAAGAAAGTAGAGAAAGAGATTCCTGCACGGCGTTGCCATCATCGTGCATGTTCAGACAAAGAGAGACAGAGAGAAAGACAGAGAAGAAAGTAGAGAAAGAGATTCGTGCACGGCGTTGCCATCGCCATGCATGTTCAGATAGAGAGAGACAGAGAGAAATATATAGAAGAAAGAAGAAGGGAGAAAGAAGGAGAAGACGAAGAAGAGGAAGAAAGAGAAGAAAATGCACACGGCGTTGCCATCGCCGTGTGTGTGAGATAGAGAAAATAAAATAAAGAGAGAGAGGTTTGTGTATGGCACTGTCATCACCATGCACATTCAGTCAGAGAGAAACATAGAGAAAGATTGAGAAGAAGAAGAAAAGAGATAATGGGACACACACAATGCTGCCATCACCGTGTAGGTTAGAGAAAGAGAAGGAAGAAGATAACATGCACAGCTCTACCACAACCATGTGAGTTCACAGAGAAGAAGAGAGAAAATTCAAGAAAAGAAGAAGAAAAGAAAGAGAGAGAAAAAGGAGGAGAGAGAAAATTACCTTATCGAAGGGTACCAACCCTTTTCTTCTCTCTCCTCTCTCTTTCTCCAAAATGCACCCACGAATTCAAAGAAGAAACATGAAATTTACTAATCAATTGAAAGTCTGAGGGTGAATTAGGGAGGAGCCAGCCAACCCTTTACAATTAGGTTTAGCATATGTTTTTATAGAATTGGGCCCAAATATGGGTAGATGCTTAAAAACTATCTCAATTGATGATAATTACAATTTAATTGAATTATAATAGATTCTAAAAAAGGGCGAAAAATGATTGTTTTGCCCCTACCTAACAATTCATAGAATTCCAAAATAGTCATATTGCTGCCCTCGAACATACGTGATCTTCCATAGATGATCCGGGGTTGCTCTAGTGCCCGTTTGATTAAAAGATGATTGTTTTCTTATAAGGCTCGACATGGAGATCGATTTGATACGAACTTCGAGCCATGGATCGTGTCTTTAGGCCACGATCATGCGACTTGACATTTTGATGAATCTTGAAAACTTCAGATCGATAGTGTGCTTGTTTCTTGATGTTTTTCTGTGATTTATTTACTGGATCATCTGAGTATGCCGTCACAATCGCGTAGCAATAAACGCAGCTCAATTTCATGCCGGACGAAGATTCCACAACTTTTGGGTTTTGGCTAGAACTTGGAATTCCTGCGCCGGAATTTACAGTCACTTTATTGGCTTTATGTGCAAAATCTGACCATTCATTGTGTACGGGTTTCGGACTAGAGATAGCCCTAGACCTTACGCACACGATGAAACTAGTCTTGCATCAATTCGATGTGCGAGTGCCATGATTTGGCCATTAGAGCGAGGTGTGTCGCTGCTGATTTTCCTGCCACTTTCTTCACAGATTGGCAACTTATCTCTAGCTTTTCTTCTCGCTCAGGCATCGTCGCGAGGCATGCCACATATCAAAATGCTCCTCTTGACGAGACGAATGTGCTCATAAAATTTGAGTGTGATCCGGCTCGGGACAAGTGAGATATGCTCTCAAGTCACTGCCAAAGACTGTAAAAACAACTACCTTTAATGGGGATTTGGTGTAGGGAGGGCATACAGGAATAGTGTGCGGCCTAC
>NW_006500357.1:3374726-3393113 GCF_000471905.2 Amborella trichopoda | reverse complement strand
AACCGTACTAGATCCAATGGAGGTGGTCCCATAGCAATTTGATATACAAAATAGAGCTCTATTTGCGGGGTCCATTTTAGGGTGCTAGAGACTGATTTTTCCGAAATTATTTCTTTGTTTACACTGCCTTAGACATATCGGATTGCAACGAAACTTGGTAGATGACCTTTTGAAGTGCTTAAGAACATTCTGAATCATTTTTGGGAAATTTTGAAACTGTCAAGAATTCCACTGTATGTCAGGCTTTATTGACTGGCTTCCTCTTTATTCCACATCAGGGACCAAGGTGACGAAAAATGTCTTTATACAGCTTGCCCCATAGAATGTTGTGCTTCGAGAGAAGTGAGAAGGACAACATTAAGAAAATTTCCTTCAGCTTTATTACTTTTTTCTTCCTAACCACAGGACCACATGAACACCGAGGAGATTCACGCTATAACTAGAATGCTCAGATGTTTGGATGCAATGTACAGGTCCATCTGTAGAGACTTTAGGGGGAGAAGAGACTTTTTTTAGGGATCCTGTCAAATTCCTCACCCTCAAGGGACTAATTGTAATTCTGACAGCTGAGGATTTTGTACGGACCTCGTTGGTCAGAATCAGGCTCGTCTGGCGGTCGAGTGCCATACTGAAGGGAATTTTTCCCATTTTGGTCTGAGTTATTTGTGGATGGTCTACTGAAGGGCCTTTGGATGGCGTCCATCTGCATGATGCACCAAGATTGTACTCGGTGGGCAAGGTACCTCAGTTTATCTAGGTGATCAACTGTGGCTATAACCCCTGCCCCTTGCTAGCATTGTCGTTACATCGCAGGTCCAAGTTCTGGCTGACTTTGGCCTTCTAGGGGTGTCTTTAGCAT
This sequence comes from Amborella trichopoda, assembly GCF_000471905.2. The sequence continues at coordinate 3,392,254 of NW_006500357.1, read as the reverse complement.
TTTGTAGTGTGTTTGTTTTGTTGTTGGTGGTCTGCTGAAGGGCCTTTGGTTGGCGTCCGTCTGCGTGGTGCACCAGATTGTACTCGGTGGGCAGGGTACCTCAGTTTATCAAGGTGACTAGCTATGGGTATAACCCCTGCCCCTTGCTAGTAGTGTCGTTACATAGTAGGTCCAAGTTCTGGTTGACTTGACCTTCTTGAGGCATCTATAGCATTTTGAAGTGTGTTTGGTGACCTTGTGGGAAGAATGCTCTTCCTCATGAGACTTGTCTTGCCTTCTTAGCGATTCTTTTGTCTTTCAGGTCCTTTTTGTAAATGGCCTCATGCTGTCGGAATCTTACTTGATACTCGTATTTTTTGGGTCATGGTATTGTGACACCAGGGATTTTTCTCTTGAAAATGTGGGTTGAAGCCACCTATTGAGGCGAGTGCTGCATCAACCTGTTTATTGGTCCAAACGTCCTTTGCGGATTTTCACTTGGACTTGGTAAGCGGTGCCGTAGAGACAGTTTTCGCCAACTTCCTTTTTATTTGGGGCTCTTTTACCCATGACCTTTAAGGCATGTCCAACCTTATTTTCTATTTTTACTCACGGTGCCCTTTTTAGGTTTTCACTGTGCCCGATTTTTATTTTCATGGAACTCTCTTACTCATGGTTTCGTGACCATGCCCTTCCATCATTTTTACTCATGGCATTCCCTTGTCCGAGTATACACCATGCCCGTTACTTTTCTCTTTTTTTTTTTTTTTGTGAAGGAGTGTTTAAGGTCATGCCTTTGGGATCTGTGCGAAGCCTTTTATCGTCATGCGGCCAGGACATGCACTACATTTTAAGGTCATACAGCTGGACCATGGTAGGATGGATGACAGTCAGTTGAGGCCATGGAGTGAGTATGGTGGTGGTTTTGACTCACTTTGGGGAGATGGCACGAGGCTACCTATGAAATATGAATGTTGTATGAATGGTGGGTGAAAAATAGTGACCTACTAACTGACATCGAGTATGGGTGGCGAGATGGCTCACCCTTTTTTGAGCATGGGTGAGACTCACTAGGGAATGATGGAGGGTGATGAAAGGAATGGACTCACTGAGGAGGTAATGAAAGTGGCATGCGCACACGAACGGGTTGGTTAGGGAAGACATGCATGAAGATGCAAGTAAAGGGCGTGTGCGCGTAAGTGGGGGAGAATTTTAAGGTCATGCCTTTGGGACCTGTGCAAAGCAGTTTAACATCATGCAACCATGATGTGCACTATGGTTTAAGGTCATATAGCTTGGACCATAGTTATGCAGTTTAAAGTCATGCAACTAGGACCATGCAGTTCAAGGTCTTGCAACTAGGACCATGCAGTTCAAGGTCGTGCAACTAGACCTCCGTTACAGTTTAAGGTCATATAGTTTGGACCATAGTGCTAAGCCTTTTAACGTCATGCGGCCAGGACGTGCACTTTGGTTTAAAGTCATATAGCTTAGACTGTGGTTGTGCAGTTTAAAGTCATGCCACTAGGACCATGCAGTTTAAGGTCATGCAAACAGACCTCCACTACAGTTTAAGGTCATATAGTTTGGACCATTCAGTTTAGAGTCGTGTATCTAGGTTAAGGCTGTGCAGTTTAAGGTCTTAAACTCAGACTAAGGTTGTGCAGTTTAAGGTGCATCACGAGCTATTGTGTGGGTCGCCTAGTAGGTGAAGCTTTATGGGGATGGGTTTGTGGATAATAATTTGACTTCTTGGGGTTAAAATGATAGCAGGGGTTTTAGATGGGAAAAAGACTTCACTAGGGATTAGGGGACAAGTATGACTCCCTAAGGAGCTCAATGGAGAATAGGCTCATGGAAGGTAACCGACTCTTGGGGATAAGATAGCTTGGTACGTGACTGACCCACAGGGGATTGAAGGGGTGAGCACGATCTTAACTCCGCTGGGGATCAATGGGCTGCAGTACGGGTGTAGTTCCTATTGGGGATGAGGGACAGAGGCATGCTCCTGACTCCAGTTATGGCTTTGATGCAACTCCACTAGGGATAGTGGTAGAATACTCACAGTGATGATCAAGTTCAGACATGCGCAACGCTAGCCACAGACAATAGTAACATATGCAACGATAGTCATTGGTGCACATAGCGCAAGCATGAGCAGTGCTTGCATGCACAGGAGTGGTCATAGGCGGCAGTAGTACTAGTGCATGTAGCGTTGGTTGCACGCGATGTTAGTCACGCTCGACGATACGGAACACAACCGTTGTTTAGCCTGCATTTGGGCCTCGAGCTTGAGCATGGTTCGGACCATTTGAAGGTCGATGCACGACATTGCACATGCGGCGGTAAGCTCTGTTCGGGCCTCGGGTCTGAGCCCGACTCAGTCCAGCCCATCTGAAGGTTGGTGCTTGGCATTGTGCGGTCGGCGGTAAGCCTTTGTTCAGGCCTAAGGTCTGAGCCCGACCCAATTTGGCCCATCACCGATTTGCCTTTAGGGACCTGTCTGGTATTCTCTCTTTGTGAGGGGTACCTTGGTGAAGCTTCACCTATATAAGGGGATTAACCCCATTTTTCACTATTTTTACCTCAAGTAAAACAATAACAGTGAGAGAGAGAGGAAAGTACTTCGACGAGAACTCCAGTGTCAGCAGAGCACTCAGGTGAGGGTTTTGCAAGCAGTCTAATGAGCAGGAGAAGGTTCCGACTGTGAGGCTAGAGCACTGACATGAAAGACAGGGATAGTCACGGTGGTTGTTGTTGCCAAAATTAAGGAACATGCAGCTTGTCGAGGTGAACTGAGGTTTTAGACAGTGATTCTTGGGATACTAAAGAGGTGGGAAAGAGGCAAGCGAACCGGGGCATTTTTGTGTATTCTCGATTGTTTCTTGGTGGTTTTCTATCACCGAGGAGTAGTGGGAGAGTAGCAGTAGTGAGAAAAAGTGTTTTTCGATGTCGGGAATTAATGGAAAAGGTGTCACAGTTGGTTTCCAGCGAGCGGGGAGACGGTTTCCCTATGGGCAACCAAACATCGCAGGGAAAGTGAACAGCCGCAGGTAGTCAGACAGTCAAGGGGAGAACGATTATCCGTTCACACGTGCGAAACGTGTGTCAGACCGTGTCATGGTGGCAGTTGTCCAGCGGTGCTCTCGGGGCTCGAGGTGACACGTGTGGTGCATGCGAACAACTTGAGCGCAGCCGGCACTGAACGCTGGCGACGTTAGCCCCTCACAACATATCTCCTAAGGTTGGCACACATTGCTGTGTCTTGAGTCAACAGTCGGTGATAGCCTCTTGGTCAGGCGACGGCGTTATGCCTTGGTCAACGCACTGCGCTACTACTTCAGTGGGTAGACGGCGATAGCCTCCACAAATGCAGCTGACACTAAGCTTTAAGCAACCAGCCAGGGATATGCCCTTGCGAATGCAGCCGACGCTACGCTTTGGGAACCTAGACGACAGTAGCTTGGTGACATAGCGTTTGTAGACAGGACAGCTGACGTCAGTCTTTATTTACGTGGCCGGTGATAGCCTTGCTTTTTGCGCACGATGGTAATATTGCCCCTCAGTGACTTGCACACGGCAGCGAAACCTTGGCTTTTAGCTTCATGGCTCAGCCTTCAAGCACCATTCCTGACGTGAAGAACCTCCCACAGGTAGGGGAACTTGGCACCAACACGTTTACCAATGAAACATTGGTGAGGGGTGAGCCCATCTAGCTCACCAATGCATTGTGTGAACCAAGGTGGCCTATGAGTGTCACCTTTGTTAGTGACCTCGTTTGCTTTGAGGTCAGAGAAGACAATGATGGGAATGTAAGGATGGAAGAAGGGGTAGGCCTCTTCCACTACTTGCACAGGAATGTGGCCTCAGGTGAGGGCTTGCCTACCTTAGGAAGGAGGATGGTGAAGACCCCAGGCCTGAAGTGGTCCTCTGTTGGTCTCCGGGTGCAAGGGGAGAACCAATATTTAAAAGGATATTCTTCATGGACCATAAAAGTGCTGAGTCGATACCGGGGCATTCTAAATCATGCTTCCCTGCTAGTCGCCATTTAGTGCTAGACAGGCTACTATGACCATTGCTCGAACACGTTCAAGGCATTGTTGAAAACTTGGAGCCATGTCAGTAACTCATGGCTGCTTGGTCATGGAGAGGCTGGGATTTCGCTGCTAGATCTGCACTTCATCGATAGGCTCCCACTCATCAGTGCTACGTATTGCGAGTTCGTGGCCCTGAACTCAGTCATTTTTTGAGGTGAACGGGTAGGGAAAGGAGAACCACCAGCTGGACTTCAGGAGATGTTTGGAATTTACCAGTTGCTTGTGTGTGACAATCTTCTGCGGAGACTGCACTAATGAAGTTCGTCCGGGCCCAAGGAGAAAGGGGAAAGGACCCATGAAGGGAACCCTTCCGGTATTTGAGTTGCAAAGTGAGAACGACCATGTTTTCCTAGCGACATATAAGTATGCTCTTCTTGTGCAAGTTTGCTCTCCCGGAAGGAGCAGACACTATACATCCAAGCACGTTCTATGTGGCCTGCGGCATGGTGAGGGGGCGAGAGTACGCACGTGCATAGCTGGTCTTGTGCAACATCTACTACAGCATGTGAGTTGTGTATAAGGGGAAAGCTTATCAAGGAGATGAATCTATGAAGTAGTACTTGGCATCAACATAGTGAGTTTCGACTACATGAAACGGTTTTCTATCAGTATAGATCGTATACTGTCGCCCATCTCGACTATACTTGAAGCATTGATGCAATGTGGATGGAACCACCTCCTGATCATGGAGCCACAGGTGGCCGAGAAGGATGTTGTAAGATGTGTCGGTGTCGATCACATGAAATTGGGCGTAATCATTTATTTCACTAATCTTAAGACGAAGGCAGACGGTGCCAGCCGACTTTTCTCCTGACTGATTGAACCCCTGGACTGTGATATGAGTTGGAGTGAGGTCCTCAGACCCTAATCCCAAACGAGTGAGGATTCTCTTTGGGATAAGGTTGACTGCTAACCCTCCATTCAACACAATTAGGTTGATGGGGCATGCATGTAACTTTTTCTCCCAATTGTAAATCATCCTCTGAGAAGGTGATTGCCATACATCTGCTCAAGATTGATGGGTCTACCTCAATGGATCCACTTCGGTTTCGTACACCCATGGATTGAAGAGAGCATGAACCAGAGCCATACTACCTCCCTTGAGAGCATGAGGGCGTCATAGATGCTGAGAAGGGTTGGAAGCTTCCTTAGGTTCCCTATCACATCATACTTCACCTTTTCCTCGTCAGCCTTTTGTGCTTTCGGTCTTGCCATTGGTTTGGGTGGTATAATGGGTTGAGGAGCAGGTTTAGGTGTAAGAGGCATATTTTGGGCTGCTGGCTGGCTTGATTGCACAGCCAGCTTGGTTTGGGTAGTATGAGTGGATGTTTGAGGTTGATTCTTAAGAGATGGCTGGGTGTATGGGACCAGCGACATATCAGGGAATTGAAGGATGGGTCAATTGTTTGAGGTATTTGGATAAGGGAGAAGTAGCAGACCAGGGAACTTCAGGATACCTGGCTTTTGAGGTGGAGGTTGCAGCGTTTTTCGCGATCTCAGGCTCATTTACCTTGTGCTGTTTGATGCTTTTGAGATTTGCACCATGTGGCAAGCTTCCTGAGAATAGAAGCTCTGCCCCTTTGATTTCCTCAGTCTCTAATCAAAGTCAGGCTCAGGAGGCCACTAGGGTTTCTTTGACTTTGACTTCTTGTGCTTCCCGGTAGAAGAGGATGGTTCTAACTTAGCTCGAGCCGCCAAGGCATCAGCAACTGTTAGGAATTCAGCCGCCTGGGCTAACGTATTTTTCAGCCGTCTCTAGTGTGTCCTGCTTATATTGGTTCCTTCGTACTCTCTGTCAAGGGCCTCAAAGTCTAGACAATTCAAGGTTGTACCTGCAGGAGACGTAAGAGAGGAAGGATAAGAAGAAGAAGAATAAGAGGAAGAAGGAGAAGGGTCAGTAGGTGAGGGACTTTTAAATTTGTTCTCCTCATTGGACCGATTTGGACAGCTTTTTGCGTCATCACCAGAATTGGATATGTGCAGGGGGTCTTTTAGGCCTTTTCTTTACTTAGACCATTGGGGAGTGTTTTTAATGTCATCACCCTCATCGGACATGCCCCTAGTAAGAGATGACCTAGGGGTATCCTCTTGATGAGACGAAGGAATGAGGTTGGTGGCGACCGGGATGAAGTCTTTTAAAGTCGGAAAGAGAGGAAGAGGCTTGAGGAATTCTGGTTCGACCGGTGGCTGAGGAACCTTGTTCTTCTGGTGAGCAGCCCTTGGAGCTCGTCTTCTTCTAGTCACCTTTAGAGGTTCTTAGTCCATCTTGCTAGGCTTGTGAACAGCCTTAGCTTGACAAATCACTTCTCGCTTTAAAGACTTGAGCCTACTTCACACGTAATGGACTTTCCACGACTGGGAAGTTAAGGGTTCAGCGGGATCAGAGGCAACCTTATGGGAGTCTTGTATTAGGACACTCTCCTGAGTAGAAGTATGGACTTGTGGGCGTTCGACATAAGTAATGTGACCTGCCTGGACTTTTTCCTCAACCATAGCTTCAAACCCATAACATTCGTTCAACTCATGGCCCCATATCTTATGATATGAGCATCAATGATTCTCGGTCCCTTGAGCGAGGCTCTTGGGCTGCCTCGCAGGCTTAAGAGTGACGAGTCCTTGTTGGAGCATCGCCTCAAACAGGGCTAGAAGAGGATCCGAATTATCATTTCTTGGGTCTTGAGTCAAGGGGTCCTCTTGTACTAGTGGAGGAGAGACTTGGGGATCCCTGTCTGGAATGTCACCAAGTTCTTAGCCTCTCTGCATTTTCTTCGCTAATAGCTTGTGGAAGTTAGAGCATTCGCTCATGTCACACCTCGATATCTGATGATATGGGCACCAGAGACCCTCGGCTCCTCGAGTCCGGTGCTTGGGTTGTCTTGTTGGCATTGGCGTGATGAGGCCTTCTTGAAGCATCATGACAAACAAGGCACGAAGGATGCTTGGTGCCTCATTCATCCAACCAAAACATGACATCCCTCTTGTTATAACAGGTGGCTTATCCAAGCACCGCACAATGAATATTACCAAATTCCTCATTTGGTCGATCTTCACCACCAGAGGGACGACCAAGTCAAAACCTTCACGGCCCATCCCCAGATGAGCGAGATCAGATCTAAGTTCAACAACGCCTAACATCGGGTACACAGTCATAAGCATCCTCCTCCAGCTTCCAAGAGCACGAAAAACATCTAGAGGGCCCAAGCCCACCATCAAAGGTTGGGCCACCCATCGAGGCTCTTAAAATAGACTCAACTCTAAACAAGAAAAGGAAAGCTCCCCATGCTGCATCTTAACCTAAACACCCCCTTTTATAGAGGAATTGCAGGCTCACCATTAAAAGCCTGCCATTTCCCTGGAGATGCCTCGTACAACTACATCGAAATGTGTCGTCAAACAACTCTTCAATCCCTCAACAGTCAGTGTATTTGACGCCATGCCTCTAGGTGCCATTATCACCAGATCACGAGGCAAATCTCACGCCGCTTCACCTGCCAAATGTTACCTCACTAAGGGAAGGCTTGCCACGTCTTTCCATATCCCACCATCCCCTCCGACCACGTGTCTCCCTCGAACAATATGCCCTCAAAAGCACGCAACTAGACTAAGGCCTTCCGTCCTCGCTCTCCTCCCATAGCCCCTACTATTGTGGTGAGTTATAAAAAAAAAAAAAGACAGACGGGCACGAAGCCATGAGTAAGAGTGATATTGTAAGCAAAACTAGGCATGACGAAAACCCGAAAGGGTGCCATGAGTAAAAATGGAAAGATATCAAAGGTGGATGTGACCCCGAAGTCATGGTTAAAAGCACCTCAACAAAAAGAATTTGGTGAAAACCACCATTGTGGCACCATTTCTGCTCCAAGTGAAAACTCGAAAAGGGCACTTGGAGTAAACAAGGAAGTCAGAAGCAGTACGTCATCAAGAAACGACCTCTGCCATTCACCTGTCACCCTCCAAAGTCTCTGACTCAGTGCCAACTCACAAACTTCAGGCCCCAGCACCAAAAATTCAAAAACACTCCTCCGAAATCTTAGGCCCAGGGCCACTCCTCCAAAATCTCATGCCCAGCGCCACTCCAAAAACTTCAGGCCCCAGCGCCAAAAATCCAAACACTCCTCCAAAATATCAGGCCCAGCATCACTCCAAAACGTTCAGGCCCCAGAGCCAAAAACCCAAAACACTCCTCCAAAATCTCAGGCCTAGTGTCACTCCTCCAAAAAACTTCAGGCCCCAACATAAAAAATCCAAGCACTCCTCCAAAATCTCAGGCCCAGTGCCAGTCCTCCAAAAATTCCAGGCCCCGGCGCTAAAAATCCAAACACTCCTTCAGAATCTCCGGCCCAGAGCCACTCCCAAAAATTGTAGACCCAGCACCAAAAATCGAAACACTCCTCCAAAATCTCCTGCCCAGCACCACTCCCCCAAAATTTCACGCCCCAACGCTAAAAATCTAAACACTCCTCCAAAATCTCTAGCTCAGTGCCACTCCTCCAAAACTTTCAAGCCTTAGGGCCAAAAACCCAAAACACTCCTCCAAAATCTTAGGCCTAAAGCCGCTCCACCAAAAAATTTTAGGCCCCAGAGTAAAAAATCCAAACACTCCTCAAAAATCTCAGGCCTAGCACCACTCCTCCAAACATTTCAGGCCCCAGTGCCAAAAATCCAAACACTATATCTCTGGTCCAACGCCACCTCACAAACTTTTAGCCCAACGCCACTCCAAAAAATTGCAGGCCCCAGCGCCAAAAATCCAAACACTCATCAAAATCTCCAGCCTCAGTGCCACTCCTCCAAAAATCTCCGACCTCAACACCACTCCTCCAAATATCTCCGGCCTTAGTGCCGTCCTCAAAAAATATCTTCAGCCCAACGTCAATTCAAAAATTTCCTACCTTAGTGACACCCAAAAAAAAAAAAGAAAAAAAAGAAGAAGAAGAAAGGAAAGTCACACTGACAAGTCAAAGATGCCCCCTGAAGAGCGCGCAATTTCCAAGTCGGAGCAACACGTTACGCTAAAAACTCTGGGCGAAGTCTTGCCGAAGAGATCACCTCGAAAACCCTCCCTATCGACTGGACCAGACTTTTTGGGATAAGCCACACAAAAGCCCCCAACTGAAACTGGTAGGATGGGAATCGGAAGAGGTACCCTGTTCATCGAAACAATCCCCAACTTTAGCGAAGCAGCTCATGCGCTTGCCAAAGGCTCTTTGACTGTCTATCCAAGGCACAAGTCCCTTTTACAAGACATGACCTAGGGGCCTCCAAAACGTCTTAGTAAGGATTTCAACGATGAACTTCGAAGTAAAAAATCACTTCCTTTTCCTAATGTTGCACTTCTCACTCCTCTCAAGGCGCAACATCCATAGGGGCAAGTTGTTATACGTCAATTTTGACATACCTTAGTCCCTCAAGCAAAATACGGAGAGAGCCAGCTACAACCTAGTCATAGCTACACACAAGACACGGTCGCACGAGAACGGTAGCTGAGAATAAGCCTCAAACCTGAATGACCAAGGGAAAATGCTTGCATGTCCGGAGAAAAAAAAATCTTATGTTGTCGTCGTGTACATAGGAACTGGGTAAATATGCGAAACAACCACTATCGTCATCTTCCAAAAGAAGTGGGCCCGGGATCAAACTGGTCAACCCAGCAGCGCTAAGCCAAAACCATCGCGAAGTAGGGCAGAGGCATGCTTTCGTCGTACGGCCTCACCGGACCAATCGATAGAAATGGGAATTTTCGGCCCCTCCTGGACGAGTTCGCGACTCCTCCACTGCAGTAGAAGAGTGGTCGAAGACTCAGACACCGGCGAAGCCTCAACGACATCGTCCTCCCAACGTGCAAACGTGAAAAAAAGTCTGCCCTATGAAGGGAGAAGAGATGACCTGAATTCATGGACACCAAAATCCTCAGAAAGACATCTTGGCCCTCACAGAGAACTCGGCCACGCAGGAACTACGACCAAAACGACCCTCCAGAAAAAACCCAACTCAACACGATAAGCGGCATGCAAAACAAAATGGAAAAGGCATGGAACCCAATGTCACAGAAGAAAACGAAATCCCCGGTCGTTGGAATCCTTTTCTGGTGATATCTCGAAAACTCGAAGAATATCACAGAACAAAGACCAAAAAGCAAACTAAAACCTATTGCAAAAACACTGAAAAGACCTTACCCAGGCTCGCAACAATGCAGAAACACTGCAGATCAGGAAAATAACCATCGAAGAGTTCATAAAACTAACCGGACTCCCTCCCTCATGAAAGAGATTGTTGTAGCACGATCGAAAGAGATCAAAACGATCACAAGAAAATGAACGTCAAGAATATAACAATTCATCAAACGAACTCACGTTGCAAGTTTTCGAAAAGAGCTCTCGAAGTTTGATAATGGCAGAGGCCTCCTCTGGAAAGGATAAGTTGGTCATTTGCACAAAAGAGTTTAAGGGCATTTTGGTCATTATACCCAATTTTGAGACTTTATTTTAATTACTTTTAATTATATTTAGGCTTAGTTTTTTAGTATTCCCCCCTGTTAGGTGAGAACTCTATATAAATAAGCTTAAGTCAATTGTAAAAAGGGGGATTACAATTCAATCAAGAAGAGGCATTACGCTTACTTTTTCTTGTCCTTTCACTTAACCCTAGCACCCCAAAGAGAGAAGAGAGAAAACTTTTGCAAGAGAGAGAAATACCCCCTACCGTGCAGGTACGTACCTCTCTTCTCTTGAAGATACCTAACACCACATGAACTTCCTCTTTACCTCTAAACACATAATCCCATGCACGAGCAAAACCGCTGGCGCGAGCAAATCAAAAGACTCAAACCAACATGCGGTCGGGTCTGGCCCCCTCTTTTCCTAATCAATTTAATCGAAACCGAGGAATCCCATTGCTCGCCCGGTCAACCACCCAAAGAGACATCATTGGAAGAAAACCAACCCATGAGAGAAGAATTAAGATTAAACCTGAGAGAGGAGAAAAGAGTAGATAACGTCTGAAGAGTGTCCTAGCGAAAACTGTGCTGGTGAATAGCCGGAGGGCTTTTGTTACTGATCTAAGAGGCAGGCTGCCCGGACGTGTCCTACAAACCCACTGCGACGAGTGAGTAAATTGACCTTCTCTCGTCGTAAAATCTCTCTCTTTGTTGGTAGCCTATCCGCACTCGAGAAAGCATGCGCACTCGGGTCATCCCAAAGCGTCACGTGCGTGAGCCTTCAGCTGTTGTTTGAGAGAGGATTTTTTTCCCCCACGCCGATGTGAGGATCCAAGAGAAAATCAAGCCCCAACAAACTCTCTTTTTGTTTCTTGTCATATTTAATTATATTGTCTTTATATTTCCAAGCAAAAGAATTGTGGATATTTTTTTTGTTTAAAGAAAATTGGTTTAGTGGAATAAAAGTTTTAAGATCTTGGATTTTTTAGTTTTAATTTCTTTGAAGCAAGAGTTATTATAATAAGACTACTTATAAGTGATCTTTTGTCGAAAGAAAAGACAAAAAAAGAAAGAAAAAGGGTGAAAAGAATAAAAAGAATAAAAAAAAAAAATAAATCTCCCAGTAAGATCACATTAATCTTTCTTTCATTAGTATCAGAGCTATTGATACTTGATGCCATTAGTTATCTTTTATCTTTACTGAGTCTAGATCAAGCTTGAGTATAAGATATAAGAAAGCTAATGACCTTTGTGGTCACATAATACACGGTTAAGAATTATTGGAATATTCAAACACCGAAAAAGGCACTCGGCAGAAAGGGTATTTTGAGCTCTTTTAAAGCACTGATATAAAGTAGATAATGATATAATATTTTATTGTATACTTCAGTGATATTGTGTGTCTTTGAGAATAGATCTACCTACAAAATTTAAGTGGGAGATCCTAAGGGAATTGAGAGTTATGGACTCATCAATGAAGGGTATCAGTTTTGACCTTGCAAAATCCAAGAAATGTCCATTGAGTTCCGTGATTTTTCCTACCAATCCTATGATTTTATTTCTAGCTAAATTTTTACTATAACTTATCATATTGAGTCTACTTTTAAAGAAAAATATTTTCATCAAGAAATTACTAGTGGTTTGAAATATGTGGTCTATTTATTGAAGGGTATGCAAATGTTATTTTCTGCATCGAAAATTATTTTAATGACTCGGAAGTCATTGATTTTATTTATATTTGTAACAATAATTTTTGTGGCCCACACTTAGTTTCAAGACTTCTATTCTGAGTTTAGTTTTTAATAAAATTTATTTGAGAGATAAATATGTACAGGAAGAGATGAATAAAAATTTTCAATTGAAGAGATGTCATCTTGATTTTTTAGCAATTTAGTATATTCTTCAATGAGATATGAATATCTGTATTTATTAAGCCTACTTAACGGAGCGATATGAGGCTTATAAAAACATATTTATTACAATTATATATCTACTTTCCAACAAAATTGGTTTGAAAGGGAAACTCTTTGAGATGAGAGAGAAAATACAATTTTACTAGATAGTGTTTATCTTGGAATTCTGCAGTATATTTATTTTATGACATGAATCTCACTTATTTATTTATCTAAAGAAATATTATTTGGAATTCACACAATAATGTTATGATTTGATTTTGAGTATAATTTTCAACATAAAGTATTTTAGGAAGAAATTATTTGAGGATTGAGAGAAACAAATTTTTTATTGAGAGGTGTTCAACCTGATTTTCTGCTGAGAAAATCGCATCGTGACTTAAATATCACTAAAATGAAGAGTCACTAAATGGTATGATTTAAGGATGGAATTGAGAACTATTTTATATTTTTTAGTCTATTTCAACACTCAAAAGGATTCAGAGAGAAAATCCATATGAGTTGAGATATATCATATTTTTATCACGGGATGCTCATATTCTATTCTGCTGTAAATTAAAAGATGTGGCATGATAAGACATGTCTTTGGATTCTTAATTGTGGAGATCATTTTAGGGCTCATTTAAAAAGGTTTTATAGTGTGCCATGAGTATGATCTATTATAGTAAAACTTCAGAGAGATGTAATACAGAGTTAGCGAGATATGACACTCTATATGAAGAGTATTAAATTTGAGAATAGGAGAAAGAAGAAAAAACATAATACCTATAAAAACATCTTGGTTTCTTCGAGATGAAGGAATGCATAGAGAGACTTGATGGTAGCAAAGAAATGCTAAAGATCAGTGGGAGAATCAAATTTGTGATATTTGAAATGATGGGATGAAGAAGAGTATTTCTTCAGAGTGTGAGACATGGATAATCTAAGTGCTGAAGAGACGGACATTTCGTCACATGTGAAACCAATGACCAATATATACTCCATTAGTTGCGTGTTTTTCCAAGATCACAAGCTCTTGTCAAACAAGTAAATCAATGAATAAAAAAAACCCAGGTACCACGCTACATAGTTTTGAGGTATAAAATCTATCTCACATTACATGGTAAGGTTATACATGGAAAGACGATTCAATAAATTTTTATTATGTTTAATATGATTTGGTTATATTTTAACTAATTATTTTATGAATATGTATGAAGTGTATGAACATTAAGTGATATGTTCCAAGAAATTCGAAAGAGTTGATTTATGAATACCCTGTATTTTAGGGCCTCATTGTATTAGAGTATGAATTACTTAAGGTAGTGATAGACTTGGAGATGTGATTTGATCAAGGACTTTAAGCCCTAAGGATGAAACACGAGAGATGGGTGTGGCCAATTCAAATATGCAAGCACGAAGGGAGTGTTATGATGGAACTTGATTTTAGTGACCATCATCTCAATAATGTCTAGTAATATGATTTGTTGCATGTGATGATGATCTCTTGGAAAAGCCTCCATAGTTGTCAAAAATGAAGTATTTTGTCAAGGCTTTAATAACCATTCGTTAGTCATGCTGTATTTTGAATAAAATTATAAGATGGTATTTATGATTTGTTTTTGTGGTCATGAACTTGACTTGGTAGAAAATTAAAGTTGAATGCTGTAGAATGATTTATGAAGGATAAGCATGTATTTTAAAATTAAATTGGATGATTTGATAAAAACCTAAGTCTATGAGTATGGTTTTGAAAAAACCACATTATCTTGCAAGGTCCTCAAATCTTTATGAAAAAACATTTTAAACCATCATACTATTATCTAACTATTGCTTGTGAATGCATATATATATATATATATACATTCTCAACATTATCTAACATTATAGTTATAGTTACAGATCCAGATGATACGAAGTCTACATCTGGATATGCGTTCATGCTTGGAGGGGGCACAATTTATTAGAAATCAAATAAACAGAATATCATGGAATTGTCCTACATGTAGGTAGAGTACATGGCGTGTTGTTTAGCAGCCAAAGAGGCTGTATGGATTAAGAAATAACTTAATTGACTTGATTTTCACCCCGTACATTGTGAGGGAGTAAGGATTTTCTATGATAATATAGCAACGATATGCATGTCAAGTGAGCTACGATTCCATAAGAACTCCAAGCATATAAAATCATGTTTCTATTATCTGAGGAATGAGGTGAAATTGAGAAAGATCTAGATAAACTCAATATTCTAGTGAGAGCACCTGCTAGTATTTGATAGGCCAGCTGAAACAACAGACTATAATGTTGTTCACCCATGGAACCCGGATGTGTGGTTGTATGGCTACAGAAGGGAGCAGCTTGTTTGAAGAACTCTTTTGAGCCCATGAAGATATGACCCCATGCGATGAGGGTACATAATAATCTTGTATAACAACAAGTCCATGATTCACGATGCGATGTGAAAGATGGACTACGACCACTTTTGGAATGAGATCTGAGCAGTAAAGAGAAAGAGGCATTGCTTCTATAAGTCTTTTTGTAAAATGATTGATGACGAAAGCCATGATTAATGTATTAAGAGAGAATAAATAAATAAAAAACTTGAGAGAAAGATTGTAATTGGAAGAAAGAGATGGGGATGAGAGAAAGTGAGGAAGAGAGAATGTAAGGCCTTCAAAGGGTAAGTGGGAGATGCTGGTGAGTATGACCATTAAAGACCTTATGAGTTTTTGTAAAATGAAATGATATAGTGGAACATGAACTCAGTGGGAGTGTGGTCCCTTGTGGACCATACTAAGTAAACGATGTTTGCTGATACTGGACTGAGCTTGACGAACTAGATCAGTCGGTTGGGAAAAACCTATGTTACCTGGGCATAGAAAACTATCCAATAAATTATCTAATAGGTAATCCCTTGATGAGGTTGGAGTATGCTCAGATGAATGAGCCGAGGGACTGTGTGACCCTTGTGTGTGATGGTGGCCTTCACAAACGGGGGCCAAAGCCTCATCCACGAGCCATCACACGACATGCATAATGATAGCCATTTCAAAAAAGTGAATCACCTTTTAGGGTGAAGCTTATGCATGTGCAAGAGATATCCATATGCGCCATAAAAGTTGTGGTTGCATCAGGTCTAGGTAACCTTGTGCAATAATCCAGTAAATTTTTTTTTTTTTAAAAAACTTAATAATAATAATAATAATAATAATAATAATATAATAATAATAATAATAATAACAATAATAGTTTTAATAAAATAAATACAATAAAAATAAATAAATAAATAAATCAAATAAAATAAAATACATAATGAAATATTTAGAACGATAATTCATGGTGGCAAAATGCACAACGGGGACCATCTTTCTCTTACGCAAAAATTACCCCTCAATTTAAATATGGACCCAGGCTTCTTGGATATTCGATTAATAATTCAAAGTTATTATTTTTCAAATAGTTTTTTTTGCTAGTCCATTCCTTTAAGGTGGACCTTTGGTCCATCAGCTCTTTTATCATAATTGTATGCAAGCGTCCAAAACTTTTCTTCTTAGCGTAAGTAAAGCTGACGTGCCTCCATAAGATGCTGCTTAATTGTAATATTGTGTGGTGGCAGTACCATATATTGCAGTTAACCCTCTATTGACACACTTAAATGATGTGTGACGTTTTGCATCATACGTGTTAAGCCATGTATGCTTTATAAAAGAAGTTGTCCTTTGGTCTAAAGAGTGTCACTGAAAAGCCTTTCGGGTATCGTACTCTCTCTCCCATTTTAATCCTCTGTCAGTTCAAGATTTATTGAGACGGCCTAATTATCTCTCATATGTGATAGTTGAAAACCTCGTGTGCCTCAACCCAAGCCATTTTTATTTTCTTTTGTTCAAATCCACAATTTTACTTCCTCTTAAGACTTTACCCATGGTGCTCTCACCGCTCTTCTCTCTCTAGCCGAATTTTATCAAAGTTCCCTCTCAAATATTTTATGTAAGTGACATCATCTTTCTGAAAAATAGTCTGTTTTTAATAAATAGTGATATTTCCGTCCAGGATCTTTATTTTATAAGTTTTGTGTGTAAGTAATTTCATTATCTTGAAAAATAATCCGTTCTTTTTAAAAATGAAATAAAATAACTATTTCTGCTTATTTTCATGAATTTTAGGCACGATAAATTTTAGGCGCAAGTGACCTCATTATTTTGAAAAATAATCCGTTTAATAAAATTGTGATATTTTAACTATGTTAGAAATTTTAAATGCTATAAAATTATTAGAAATAAATATGATATTTCTGCTGTTAGTAAAATTGTAAGATTTCTTTCTACTGTTTTTGAATATTTAGACATTGTAAAT
Source organism: Amborella trichopoda (assembly GCF_000471905.2). The sequence goes on along the minus strand of NW_006500357.1, from coordinate 3,375,497 downwards.
TTCATATGTAAATGACTGCCTTATTACTTAAAAATTGATATTTTTGCAATTGATTATAGCATTGTTGTAAAATGTTCATTTGTAAATTGATATCCCATAAATTGTGATAATTCCGTATTCTTGAATTTCTATAAGAGTTTTTCTATACATATTAAATTGGAAATTATGCTAGAATGTCTTTACAAACTGCTACCTTCTAAATTTCGGCCCAAAATATTTGATTGGTTATTTTTGAAATGTTATTGAAAGTGACTGTTATTAATGGTTTCAGCGAAATTCATATTAATGATTTCAATGATATGTTGAGTACATGATATTTGTTGCTTTCGAATATTTAAAGAGATTTAAAAATAATTTAAGTATGCAAGTGGACTCATCCAGTTCGTCGGTGAGGTATAAGTGGACCTATCCGGGACGTCGGTAGGGATTAAGTGGACTCATCCGGTACGCCGGTGAGGTATAAGTGGACCTGCAGGGATTAAGTGGACCTATCTGGGACGCCGATAGTGATTAAGTGGACCCATCAGGACGCTGATGGGGTATATAGGTGACCTACTTGGGACGCCAGTAGGGTATTTTGTGAAATCCTTTGAATTATGCACTGCCGTTAAAGTGTTATAGGCATTTCAATTATTCGAATTATACTTAATTATGTATTTATTGAAAGTGAAACTGTTGATGCATTTTTGTTAATAGATCTCCTTTTTGAAAATATTATTATTATTTTTAGGATTATGATGATCACTTACTGAGTAGCCAAACTCATCAAAC
>NW_006500357.1:3312945-3366170 GCF_000471905.2 Amborella trichopoda | reverse complement strand
CTTCTATATATATATATATATATATATATATATATATATATATGTGTGTGTGTGTGTGTGTGTGTGCAATGAGACCACTTATCTTTGATACAAAGTGCTTATAATTCCTTACAATCATTTGATGTGAAATTTGATAGCTTGGGTGGGTCACAAAGTTCGAGAAAATTCTTTTAAAGTTCGAGCTTGGTCAATGGAATAAATGCAGCCATCAAATTTCATATCCAATAGTCAAGATTAATTGTGACCATCTTGTACCAAAGATCAATGATCTCATTGTATACTTTTCCATATATATATATATATATATATATTTATATATGAAAAAAACTGACAAACACTTGGTAGCTATAATAAATAGTAATATAGGTGGAATCCCAACCGTCAGATTTTTATCGGATGGTTTAAAATACATATCAATATCTTGATTTTAATATTTTTTTATAAAATTCGGATCATAATGAAATTTTATACATGAAATTTTTTTATAAAATTCGGATCAATTTATGGGGGTAAATTGGTCATTTTAAATTATTGAAAATAATATTTTTATATGGTGCCAATAGTGTTAGTTATATACACCTAAAATTTCATCTTAATATGGTTTATATAAAAAAAATTAAAATTAAAATAGTGATATGTATTTTGAATCATTGGATGAAGATTTTGACTATTGAGATTCCACCTATATTACTATTGAGATTTTGACTATTGTGAATGATGGATTTACTAATTTTGTAGTCTATTTTTTTTAAAAAAGTTACTTTTTGGGATATCTTTATCATTAAGCAAGGGCAATTTTGTAAATATTACTACAAGACAAGGGGTACTTTTGTCATCTCCATAAAATGTAAAGTTGAAATTTTTACTGAAAGACAATGACACTCAACAAATAAAATTCCAAGAGCACTTATTTTCAAAATGTCATTGTATTTTAGTAAAAATTTCAAATTTGTCATTGCTTAATGGTTAAGTTACCTATTAAAATAAGTTTTTAAATAAAAAATAATGATTTTTTATTATAAATACATCAATCACAAGCCTTTCTAACTTTAAGTAAATTTTTTTTTTTTGGGGTTGTTAACTCCAGACAACCCTATATATAAAACCTTAAGCACCCGCTTGGGTACTTCATTTAAATTGCACGGACTTATCTATTAGGTCCGTGAAAGTCATTTCGGACATTAAAATAATTGTGAAAATTACGTATAGGTGTAATTTGAAGAAAAAAAATGGTAATTTTTGAATTTTGAAAGATAAGAGAAGTGTTTGACAATTTCCCAAGTACTTAAAACATGAAAACAGTCATTCTCAATATATCAGAAAACAGTGTCTATCATATTGTAAATAGAATATTTTCGTAAACCAATAATTTTTTACATGGGACGCACTTTAGGTGGTCCACTTCACGACCTACGAAATGTCGTAATATAATTGTTTTTTTTAAGGGTGAAATATGTTGCACCTAAAAAATGTACCTTGAAATGTTGTTCGGGCTGCCAAAAACTTTAATGATTGCTAAAAAACTTATTTTCGCCCTTGATTAAGAATTTAAAACTCCAAAACTGGCGTAAATCATACAGATCTACAAGTAATTAAAGATCTTGAAGTGGATGGTTTAAATAATGTGCTACAATATGCACTATTTTTAGGACTTGAAATCTAATTTTCTTTTCATATCTATATATATTGAGCCGGAGATGACCAACTTTAGGGTTTTTTATTTTTTAATAAACAGAACAACCTTTTTGAGGCGCTCCTTCTACAATATAAGGTTAATACCTTGTATATAAACTTTTTCTTTTTTTAAAAAAATTGAAGATGATCTTTTGGTCTACCCCCAGATCAAATAAAACAAAATAATGAAAAAGGAAAAAACTTTATCAGAAGTAAAAAAGTATTCAAATCAAGAGAAAAACATCATAAAAAGGTTAACACCTTGTATATAATTTTTTTTTTTTTAAAAAAAATTGAAGACGATCGTTTGGTCAACCCCCAGGTCAAATAAAAAAAAATAATGAAAACGGAAAAAACTTTGTCAAAAGTAAAAAAGTATTCAAATCAAGAGAAAAAAATCATTAAAAAAAAAAAAAAATCGTATTCTTCGAGTTTAGCGCCTAGAACAAGTGAGGGTAATTTTTTTGGCTCAGGTCTCTTAAGTCAAGCCAAATACAAATACCTCTACTTGTTCGGGATTCTAAACCTAAAGCAATATATTTTAGTGAAAATTACAAGTCTGGAATTTCAGTGACGAAATTTGTAGTGGCTTCATCGGCTTCATGTACGAAATCTGACCATTCATCATGTACAGGGTTCACGTTAGAGATGGCCCGAGACTTTACGCACGGGATGGAATTGGTCTCGCGTCGATCGGGCTAGCGAGCAGCGTGATTCGGCCACTCGGGCAATACACTATACCACAGAATTTCCTGCACTTTCTTCACGGATCAGCAACTTTTCTTTAGCTTTTCTTCGCACTCGAGTATCGTCACGGGGCTTGCGACATATCATATCGCTCATCTTGATGCGACGAACATGCTCACCAAATTTGAGCATGATCCTACTTGAGATGGGTGAGATATGAGTATCAAAATCCCTGCTCGTGACTGTGCCTTCAATGGTGTAGAGTTATAGGGTCCGTTTCAGGGTACTAGATACCGATTTTGCCGGATTTGTTTCTTAGTCTGCACTGTCTTAAACACGTCGGAATGTGATGAAAGTCGGCGGGAGACTTTTGAGAGAACTCATGAAGATCTTTTCCAATTCTGGGGTTATTTTAAGACTGTCAGAATTTCCACTATTTGCTTAGGCTTTTATTGAGCAGGGGCCCCATGATGATGAAAAATATCTTCCAACAGCATGCCCCGTCGAATGTTGTGCTTCGAGAGAATCGAGAAGTGCAATCATTTAGTAATTTTGAGGGATTTTGTCGAAGTCCTCACCCTCAAGGGACTATTTGTGATTCTGAAGCATGAGGCCCTCGTAGAGACCTCCTCGGACAAAATCTGGCTCGAGGGATCTTATCAAAGTCCTCACCCTCGAGGGTCTATTTGTGATTTTGACGCGTGAGGTCTTTGTAGGGACCTCCTTGAATATAATCAGGCCTACATGGAGGCCAAGTGCTAAGAACCTTTTGGTTGGCATTGTTCGCTGTTACACCAGGTTTGCTTTTGATGCTCAGGGTATCTCTGTTGGTCCCGTCTAGCGGGGTCCAGTCGGGGGCTTCTACCTTATCTCGAAAGTCTGGTCCCATGTAAGCTAGGGGATTTAGTAAGGAATACTTGAAGCCTTTGGTAGGTTAGGCCCTAACTTCGTTAGTTTCTTGCCTTCGTGATGGTCTGTAACATTTCAGAGGGATATTTTGGTCATCAACCTCACCCTCAAGGACTCTTGTTGTTGTTGGGAGATCTTATGCGACTCTCACTCCCTGGCGATCCATGTGAAGTGCGGGGAGATCTTATGCAGCTCTCACTCCTTGCAAGCCATTTTATGTTGATTGAAGCTTGACATTTGAGGATTTTATGTAGACCTCATTAGGATTGTGATTGTTTTAAAAAGTGAGTGTCGGCTGAGGCGGCGGTCATGTGTCAACCTGTGTCATCGGTCCAAGTGTCCTTTTGCAGGTTTTCACTAGGACAAGCGAAGTGGCACTATAAAGATGGTTTTCACCAACTTCTTTTATTTTTGGGCTCTTTTACTCATGACCTTACAGACATGTCCACCCTTTTCATCTGTTTTTGCTCACGATGCCCTTTCGGGGTTTTCACCGCACCTGGATTTTGTTTTCCATGGAACTCTCTTACTCATGGTTTCGTGACCATGACCGACCGTCTTTTTTACTCATGGCGTTCCCTTGTCCAGGTGTACACCATGCCCATTTTTTGTGAAGGCATGGTTTTAGGGTCGTGTCTTTGAGACCTGTGCGAAGCCTTTTAACGTCATGTGGCCAGGACATGCACTATAGTTTAAGGTCATACAACTGGACCGTAGCGATGGTGAATCGCAGTGAGCGTAGTTGTGGCTTCGACTCACTTTTGAGGAGATGGCACGAGGTTGCCTATGAAGAGTTGATGATAAATGAATGGTGGGTGAATAATGGTGACCCACTAGCTGACGGCGAGTATGGGTGGCGAGATGGCTCGTCGTTTTGTGAGCATGGGTAAGACTCATTGGGGAATGGTGAAAGATGGTAATGATGAATGGACTCACTGGGGAGGTAATGAAGGTGGTGCGCACACGCAAATGGGCCGGCTGGAGAAGACGTGCACGAAGATGCATGTAAAAGGTGTATGCGCATGTATAGTCTCACTGGAGTGGTAATGGAGGTGGTGTGCCACGAATGGGTCGGTTAGGGAGGACATGCGTGAAGATGTACATAAAAGGGGGTAGGCACGTATGTGGGGGCGTCTTTAAGGTCATGTCTCATGGACCTAGCCAAAGCAGTTTAACGTCATGCAGCTAGGACGTGCACTATGGTTTAAGGTCATATAACTTGGACTGTGGTTATGCAGTTTAAAGTCATGCAACTCAGACCGTGCAGTTTAAGGTCGTGCAACAGACCTCCGCTACAATTTAAGGTCATATAGTTTGGACCATGGTTGTGCAGTTTAAAGTCATGCAACATGGACCACGGTTATGCAGTTTAAAGTCATGCAACTAGGACCATGCAGTTTAAGGTCGTGCAACTAGACGTCTGCTATAGTTTAAGGTCATATAGTTTGGACCATGGCTGTGCAATTTAAGGTCATGCAGCATGGACCATGGTTATGCAGTTTAAAGTCATACAACTTGGACAATGCAGTTTAAGGTTATGAACCTAGACCTCCGCTACAGTTTAAGGTCATATAGTTGGGACCATAGCTGTACAGTTTAAGGTCATGCAGTATGGACCATGGTTATGTAGTTTAAATTCATGCAACTAGGACCATGCAGTTTAAGGTCGTGCAACTGGACCTCCGCTATAGTTTAAGTTCATATAGTTTGGACCATGGTTGTGCAGTTTAAGGTCATACAGCATGGACCATGGTTGTGCAGTCTAAGGTCATGCAGCATGGACCATGGCTGTGCATTTTAAAGTCATGCAGTATGGACCATGATGTGGGTCGCCATGTGGATGAAGCTCTATGGGGATAGGTATGTGAATAATTGTCTGGCTCCATCGGGATAAAATGGTTAAAGCTATTTACAAGCGGAGAGCTTTTTAAATGGGGATAGTGGCCCTACGAAGAGTGGCAAGTTGAAGTGAATCTTCACTAGGGATTAGGAGGGCCAGGTGACTCCACGGGGATAATGATGGAGCTTCATGTAACTCCCCTGAGGATGACAGTAGGGAGTGCAAGCGTAACCCCATTGGGGGTTGAGAAGATAATCATGGACCTAACTCCTTGGGGATAGTGGGTTGCAATAGGGTGTGACTCTCACTAGGATGTCGGTGCGACACAGACTCATTGGGGATCAAAGGGGTAGGTATGACCTTTTGCAGACATCTAACTCCACCGGAGATGTTGATGAAATACACCCTCGCGAAGAGGTGGTCCTTCTCTCGGTTTAAAGTTGTGTGTGGGCGATTTGTCATGCCGTTCGTTACAATTTTAGGGTCTTGTAGCTTGGACCATTGCTACGCAATTTTAGAGTCGTGCGGCAAGGACCCTCGCTACAGTTTAAGGTCATATAGTTTGGACCCTGGTCGTACAGTTTTGAGTCGTGTGACGAGGACTTAGCAGTTTAAGGTCATGCAACTAGACCTCCGTTAAAATTTAAGGTCATATAGTTTGGACCGAGCAATTTAGGGTCGTGCATCTGGACCGTAGTGTGGTGAGGGAATGCGTATCCATGGGGAACAGAGCCGTCATCGAAGATTGGACTCCTTGAGAAGTAAGAACGTGGTGCAAGGAATGAACTTCCTGAGGATGCAGGACGAAGGTCCAGATGGGAGTGCCATGGCATGCGCGTGGCATTAAGTGTTGGATGGTGCATGCGGCATTAGGCCTAGATTATGTGCGCACGACGTTAGGTCCCTTGGTGAAGCGCGCAGTAGTAGCCCTTGACGAAGTGCACAACGATGACATCTGGGCAAAGGCCCACAACTATGGCTCTTGACAAAGGCACGCGACGATGGCCTTTTCGGGTCTCGGGTTTTGACCTGCCCCGGCCTAGTTTTATTATCGTCAAGAAATGGGGACTGGAGCATCATTTCATGTTTGTTGAGGGCAGTTTGTGACATTACTAAGTATAAAAAGGGGAAAGCACCTCTTTAGTGTTTTACCGAAGGGGGTAAAATAGTGGAAGAGTTTTCTTAGAGAGAGAGAGAGGGCCTGAGCTTCTAGGGAGAGATTTCCTGATTAGAACTTCTCAATCAAAATCTACATCAGAGAGGGAGCTCTTTCTGGCGAGCTTCAGTGGGTTGTGGGTCTTCACGAGGTGCTTGCGAACATCTTTGGAGAGTGCCGAGGCTCTCTGAGTAAGGAAAATGGTTTTTCGGGTCCTTAGCCGGTTTGCAGAGGTGCCCTGCCGGAGTTTGAGTGCTCCTTTTGGTCGTTTCGCTGTTGAAGGGAGGTTGCAGAGAGTTCAGAGGACTCTGTCGATCCTCTGGTTATTGGAGGAGAAGGAGGAGGAACAACAGTGGGCTCACCGGGAATTCAATAGAATTTTGTTGAGCTTGTGGCGAGTTGCTGAAGTGGGAAAACAGGGAGAAGGGAAACCCGCGGGGTCACAGGGAAGCTTTCTGGGGATTTTCGGTGGTGTTCGTGGTATTCCCGTCTATCAGAAAAGGGAAAAGAACAGGGTCAAATGGGGATTCCCATCGGACAGAGAAGTGTTTCCGACGAGCAGAGGCTACGTCGGAAAGGGAAAGAACAAGTCTAGGTGAGGATTCCCGATGGTCGAAGAAGTAGTTTCGACGAAACATGAAGGATTGCGAGGGAGGCGAAGGTTCGTGAGAAGGCTGACCGTCACTGCGGGGAGATAGCTGGGGAAACCTAAGAAACACGAGGGTTAATGCCCTTTCGGAATTGGGGACGATGGAAACCGAGGTACAACAAGGGCATGTGCACCATTAAGTCGCATTCGGTGCCACCTTCACGCGTCCCTAGGCCACGATCAGTGATAGCCACTTTGGGAGCGTGTTGCTCACGGCAATGGGCTCACGCAGTGCTAGCTTGCCCATGGTGATGGTAGGACACGACATTGTGTCACGCACAGTGATGGATGCACATCGTGTTGAGTTGTGTGCGACGATGACTATGGACGGTGATGTCTCGTGGTGGTCAAGAGTGATAGCAATCGAGAAGGTCGTTCCGCCATAATCTGTTGGAAGCCAAGTCCCCCAGCACAACCATGAAGTCCATGTTGTTCCAGCACGGGCCGGCTCCTTGGAAGCTAGCCATGCCTGGTCAGATGAATTGAAGCTGACTCAGAAATGGTTGGCTTCTTCTTTTGGCCTGTAACCATTCTCTTTGGTGGCACTGAACCTAACTTCTCCAAGTGGTTTTGCTTCTTCTTCATGAAGAGAGCATTTCTTCGGTGGGTTTTCTTCTTCTTCCTGAGGATAGCATTTCTTTTTGGCCTGTAACTGTCCTCTTATCCTTAAATGCAAGAGCTTTGTAACTTCCTTAGTAATGGGCTTTTGATTGTAACTTATAACTCTTTTAATGTAATGAAAGAAATTGACTTCTTTTGAACTGGCTTAATGTTCTTATTTTTCATTTCCTTCTTTTCTTACTGTGTACACTGCATTTTAGGATACATAAAGGATAGTACTTCTTTAAGTATCGTCCATTGATAGGGGCCTTGCTTGCCCTCCATCCGAGTTTGCCAGTACATAGGCCCTATTTGGTGTGATCGTTTTTACTATGAATGGACCTTCCTACTTGGGCTCAAATTTTCCTTTGCGGGGCCCATGCATGACAATCGGTCTCTTGACTGCTAAGATTAGATCCCCACGAGCAAATGAGCGAACCTTGACAGACTTGTTAAAGGCTCTCTTCATTCTTCCTTGATTGAGCTTGAGGTTCTGCTGGGCCTCTAGTCTCTTTTCGTCAAGGGCATCCAACTCTTGGTAACGGAGCTTGATCCTCTCGTTTTCAGTCAATCTCTGATGTATAACAACACAGAGTGAGGGTATTTGAACCTCGAGGGGTAAGACCGCCTCACCTCCATAGACCAGGGAATAAGGAGTGGAGTTTGTAGCATTTCGAGTGGTAGTGCGATAAGCCCATAGAGCTTCAGGCAGCTTCTCGTGCCAATTTTTCTTTGACTTAGAAATTGACTTCCGAAGTACCCCCTCACAGAGTTTTGTTGAATGCCTCAGCCAAACCGTTGGCTCGAGGGTAGTACATAGTCGAGTATTTCCACTCGAAACCGAACTGGTTGGTTAGGGGATGAACATGATAGCCGAGTCTGCATATGCATCAGCCACCATTCAAGGGCAATAATAGTCAAGTCTGCATATGCACTCGTAGAGCTTAGGGTCGGATGATGCAGCTCACAGATACCCGAGTGAAATCCTTCGAGCACCTTGCTTGCCACTTGGGGATCGACGCATCTGAGGAGAATTCCGTCAAATAACTGATGAAAGAGGACATCCCCTTTGAGAAGGGTATACTTGGTAGACATCCGCGTATGCCGTTGCATTCCACTCGATCCTGAGGTAGCTTTCCATTCTTGGCTCCCTTCAGTCTTCAACTTGTTCAACTTGTGCACACATCGGTCGAAATTTCGGGCTCCTGCTTCTTGACCTTGGATTCTTTACCTTGGGGCATCTCTTGCTCTGCCTCAATGACATCTTTGGCCGCAAGGAGTGCCTCAAATGGGTAAGGCGGGCATTCAGGGAAGACGTCCCTCTCATCATTTACGTCAACTTCGGTTCTCAAGTTAACGTGTCTCCATTTGGTTATCCAGACTGGAGTGGGCCCTGATGACAACAATTGAATGATGGCGCCGATCTTTGAGAGAACATCAGCTTGGGATTTTAGTCTTCTAATGATGTGACTCAGGGAGAAATCATCCAACTGGTCCATATAAGAATTGGCTGTATCATGATAAGGCTTGAGGGTATCTTTCCTTACATCATAAATCCCCTTAATCTGCAGGATGACCAGCTCAGAGTCACCGAAGATGTCAGGTGCTTCAGGTCTAGCTCTTAAGCAATTCCCAGTCCGATTATGAGGGCTTGATACTTGGCTTCGTTGTGAGAAAATTACTTTGCAAGTGAGAAGGATAGAGGGATCATTCCTCCATCGAGAGTTAAGAACACAACTCTGGCGCCCCCTCTATCAGACTAGAATGCTCCGTCAAAGTACATTTCCCACGGTTGAGTTAGCGCCAAACAGAAAACTTCTATGTCTGGAAGGTTGCTCGATAGGGGAGATTCTGAAGGGACTGGGTGAGCTACGAGGAAATCTGCTAGGGCTTGACATTTGACTGCTTTCTATGGTACATACGTGATGTCGAACTCGATCAGCAATAATGCCCACTTGGCCAAATGTTCTGACAAGCATGGTTGGGTCATAAGGAACTTGACCAGATCTGCCTTGGAGATTCACTTGACCTCGTGATCGAGCAAGTAATGGCAGAGCTTCTGTACTGCAAAGATCAAGGCTAGGCAGATCTTTTCGATTGGAGGGTAGTTCTTCTCGGCCCCTTTCATTCTGCTGCTGAGATAATAAAGCGCTGTCTCTTTCCCTCCATCATTGTTCTGCACCAGGAGTGCCCCGAGTGACTCATCAAGGGTGGTCACATAAAGGATAAGAGGCCTTCCTAACACTGGAGTGGAGAGTATCGGTGGGTTCAACAAGTACTGCTTGATGTCATCGCGCGCAGCGTGACATGCTCCATCCCATATGAAAGGACCATATTCAAGAGGTGTGAAAAGGGTCTGCATCGCCCTGAAAGGTTTGAGATGAACCTCAGAATGTAGGCGAGCAGTCCTATGAGAGACCGCAGTTCATGGAGGGTTATAGGTGGAGGCATGTCCTGAATTACCTTGATTTTGACTGGCTCAATCTCCAGTCTACGGTACCTCACAATGAACCCTAAGAACTTTCCTAAGTGTATGCCGACGGCGCATTTCATAGGGCTTGAGTTGGAGATGACACAACCGTTCAAAGACCTTTTTAAGGTCTTGTATGTGAGTATCCTTTGTTTCAGACTTCACCACCAAGTCATCCACATAGCACTCGACCTCCTTGTGGATCATGTCCTTAAAGATGGTCGACATGGCTCGCTGGTACGTGGCACCGACATTCTTTAACCCGAAAGGCATCATAGTGTAGCAAGAGACACCTTTTGGAGTTAGGAACGCAGTGGCCTCCTCATCTTCTAGCACCATCCTGATTTGATTGTAACCAGAATATCCATCCATAAAGGAGAAGATCTGGCAATGAGCCATGGAGTAGACAAGTATCTCGGTAAACAGCAGGGGGAAGTCATCCTTGGGGCAGGCATGTTCAAATCGTGTAAGTTAATGCAGACCCTGACTTGACCATTTTTCTTCTTGACTGGGACAACATTTGCCAACCATCTTGGGTATTTGACTTCGCATATGAATCCAGCTTGCTTGAGCTTGTTCACCTCAGCGTCGATCTGCATCTCGAGGTCAGGTCTAAACCTTCTTGACTTCTGCTTCGTGGGTTTGATGGTTGGAACAATACCGAGGTGATGGAGGTCAAGATCGGGTATCTCATGATAATGCCAGATGAAGACGTCTCGATTTTCTTAGAGGAGGGAAATATAATTTTCTTTCTCCTTTAGGGACATCTTTGCTGAGATGAAAGTTGGCCTCAGGTCAGCCTCATCCCCTAAGTTGACCTCTTCGAGCTCGTCAGCCGTGGCCTAACCGCCTTCTTCCCACTCTTCTGGAGCTTCTTGAAGTTTCTCATCAGGGGACTCACAAGGATTTTCATTAACCTTGAGTGCAAAACCCATGATCTTGATATCTCAGCTTCTAGGAGGGGCCGAGTGTGGGAGAGGACCGGTCTCTGGCTAGTTCAGGTGACAAAAGGGCCAGCTTCGAACGAGGAGGTCATGATCTCGTGGCTGGGATCACTTGGTGCTTCCCCGAGCTGGGTACTTCATGCACTTGGAGCATGTGGCAGACCTCCTGGGAGTGGGAGCCTGAGAATGACTCGGTTTTGGCTTGGGAGGATAGGGCGTCGACGACTGCCGAGAATACAGCTGCCTGGGCCAACATCTCTTTGAAGCGCTCTTGCTGTGGTTGGGTGTGAGGCTGGTGCCTCCGAACTCTCTATTTAGAGTGTCGAAGTCTGGGCACCTTCGAGCTGTACTTGTGGAGAAAATAGAAGAGGAGGGAGGAGAAGAAGAGTTAGAATGTTCCAGGCAGCTTTTTACGTCGTCGTCGGAATTGGACGTGTGCAGGGGGTATTTTAGATCTTGCCTCGACTTTGAACGTTGTGAGGTGCTTTTAGCGTCGTCACCCATAATAGAGGAATTCCGAGCTGCTGGTGGCTCAGGGATGTCCACCTGATTGGACGAAAGGATAAGGCGAGCTGCGCTTGGGATGAAGTTTTGCAAGGTAGGGAGTGGAGGAAGGGGACTAAGGATTTCTTCCTCAACTTGTAGCTGAGGGATGGAATTCCTTCGACGGGCTAACCTAGGTGCTCGCTGTCTCCTTTGGATCCCTGAGGGGGTATTTTGGACCGCCCTCTCTGGCTGGTGAGTAGTTCTAGCCTGATGGACAGCCTCACACTTCAGGGACTTGAGCCTACTTCTCCCATGGTAGACTTCTCTGGGAGGTCGAGAGCTTTGAAGAGTCCAGTGTATGCTCACGAGGGGCTTGTAGTGTGACTTCCTCTTGAACGAGCGCGACGGCCTGGATGCATTCTAGGAGAACCGCACAAATGATGTGGCCTTGCTGAATTTCTCCATGACTATAGCTTTGAACCCAGAGCACTCGTTGAGTGCCCTGGGCAACACGCCTCGGCTGCCTGGCAGGCTTGGGAGTGACAAAACCTTGTCAGAGCATTTGTCTCAAAGTGGGCCTGCAGAGGGTCTTGCCCGGTGTTTCCCCGATCTTGCGGCGGAAGATGTTCTTGCACAGACGGATCTGAGACTTGAGGGTGTCCTTCTGGGTTACCGTAAGCTTCTTGACATTGTTGCATCTTCTTTGCCAAGGCCTCGTGGAAGCCAGTGCATTCGCTAATGTCATGACCTCGTATCTGGTGATATGCGCACCAGAGGTTTGCGATTCCTGGAGGCAGGAACTTGAGCTGCCTTGTCAGCTTGGGAGTGACGAGTCCTTTTTTGACCATTATGGAGAAAAATGCAGGGAGAATAGTGGGTGCCTCGTCATCCTCTTAGATTGTGACTATGTGAGAAGCCTTAGTTGCCCCGAATGCTTTCTTCAACTCTTCGAGCTTTATCTGATCCTTGTTGATAAGGGCTTCGATAGTGTCATTGAGCTTATTGCAGTCGTGAGTAGGGTGTCCTACTCTCCTGTGATAGGCGAAGTACTTCTCATTCGTCTCCTACCATGTTGACTCTGTAATATTGGAATACAACAGCTAGATCATGTTCTATTCTAGAAGAAATCGAAGCAATGCATGACTCCACTCCTTATCGAAGGGGTAAACCTTATTCTGGTGGTAAGCCTAGCAATCGTTTCTCTTAGTATTTTTAAGGGGGGGGGGGGGGGGGGGGTACGTTGTTGTATGACCGCTGCTTGCCTCCAGTTTGAGGCGTCTGTGCCTTGGAGAGGTCCAAAGTCTGAGGGGTCACGCTCTTTGCTTCAATCACGATGGCTGTCGCGCTGATCACTGCTTTTTAGTTGCCCCTACTATTGGAGTGAGAGTTTGGGCCATAAGGTTACTGATGTGCTTGAACAACCCCTCAATACTAATTGCCTTAGAGATGAGCTCTGACATGGAGGGTGGATTGGATGCCTCGACATGCAGAGCGATCTCAGGAAGTATGTTTGGTATGCAGGTCTGGACTGCGTTCTTCTCAGTCATGGGAGTGGCATAGAAGGTTGCTAACTCTCTCCATCGGGTGATGAATTTGTCAACCGATTCACCAGGGTCTTGCATCAGGGTGAGGAGTTCGATGATCTCCATGTTTCTTTGGACTTTGTAGAAGTGTTGGTAAAAGAACTGCTCCATCTCTTGCCACGTGTGTACTGAGTTGGGAGGCAGCCGAGCATACCACTAGAAGGCTAGCCCTTCAAGATTCTCGACGAACTGGTGAAGGAGGAGTCGTTCGTCAGTTGTCGTCTCTCGACGGCCTACTTGGAAGTGAGAAGTATGCTGCTGCGGAGACGTAGTACCATTGAACAAGGGAAGCTTCCCCTTTTGATAGTTCGGAGGGAAGGGTACTTGGTCAATTTACGAAGGGTATGGCTTTTGGTAGAATGGTGCTTCTTACATGCATGGGACCTTGTTTTTGAGGCTATGGGCCATCATCGCATCTATGTTGGTTTGGGAGATCTCGCCGGAGGCAGAACTGTCTTGGGAGACCGGTGGGGGAGTTTGTCTAGGAACTGTGTCCTCAACAATTAGGGAATCGGTCTCATGGTGAGAAGAAGTGGGCCTGGAGGCTTCTAGGCATTCCATCGTTTCAAGGATGGATTGCATCATTACCACAAACTTGGTCATTCTGCCCTCCTAAGCTTTGTCCAGGTCATTGATCACCATGACACTAACTGTCTCCTCTGGGAGGTCAGAGCCAGGAGGAGGAGCGGCTAGTCATGGGTGGCAAGTCAGTCTGCAGGGGCTCAGCTTGCCCCAACTGGACTCGAGCCTTGTATGCCGATCTTGTGAGGACCGGTTTTCGACGATCTTGGGACCGTGGCATCTGGGCAGTGATGACCCAGCAATACTCTTGGACTCGCTCAGGTTCTGGAGTTTGAAGAGGGAAAACGGGTTACAAGACAGGAGGTCATCAAGGGGCGACCTCAACTGCCTTGGTGGCTTCCTTGGTCAGGATCTAAAGACCTCTCTTCTGCTTAACTCTGAGATGGCTGTGGACTTTATTCCAAAACCAAGCTTGAGATCGGGAGTGCCTCGCCTTCTTTGAACATGCAAGGGCTGTGTCTATGAGTTGGAGCAAGGAATGAAGGTAGCCTGGGTTTCTTCCTTGGAGGTTGGAGGCCTTTGTCTGACATCATCCCTTTGCCCCGAGTTCCTTTGTGGGGCCCATGTGCATGGCTGACCTGAGGCTGGCTTAAGATAGTACTCTTAGGGAAGACCTTTGAGTACCAAGGCTAGAGGTGCTTGATTGGTGTCGGGTGAGCGATAGAGGAAGTAGTTGGTTCATGAATCCACCTGAGTCTTGACCGCGGAGGAGCCTGCGAAAGCGGTGCATGTGCACCTTTAGGGTTAGCCATCGGGGTGACTTGGGGTCAACCCGGGCTCAGTCAGTTGGTTCCACCATGAGAGATCGAGATCCACGAGGTTGTATTTATGAGGGATGAGGCGGAAGCTCACCACTCACAGAGTGGAGCCATGTGTGCTGGGAGGGAGGACGCAGCGATCAACCCTCCTCAAGGTGGCATAGAGTTAGCGTTGATCTGAGTTGTGGAAAGCAAATGCATAGTGCACGCAGGGTTCGGCCTAAGAAGGCCTAGCCCTTGATGCGAGCTCAAGGTAACGTGGGGGTTGGCCGGAGGTGTGGCTCGAGTGGATGGACCACTAGCCCTCGGGTGTGTGCAAGAGGTGGAGGCTGCAGGGTCTTTGCCTTGGTGTGTCAAGCCTCTAGATCTAGAGGTTCGAAGAGGTGAGAGAGTATTGGGGGTTGCCTTGCGGCGAACCTCAGGAGCAACGACAACTTGCTTGCCTCCTGCGAAAGAAGTTAAGGCAGCCTTCCAGCATGCCCTAGCAATATGACCTGCAAAAGAATTGTCAGTAGTAGGGTGCGTGCTATGTGCGGTGGCAGACATGTCACTGATGCAAGGGGCCTTGGTGGAGGTTCCACCAGGACGAGGAAGCGGGGAGTCAGGGACTTTTAAGTCCCCTCTCACGCTAACCAGGCATGAACCTGGGAGCCGGACGGTGAGTCCTAACTCAGAAGGAGAGTAGGGAAGGAAGCATGAGTAGTTTGCATCTCTGGGACAGTCACAAGTGCGGGGATAAGGAAGTCCCCGACTCGGATGAACGGGTTGAACAACCCAAGTGCCATAGAATTAATGCAGAAAGTAAAAGAGGATATTGATCAAACAAGAGCGAATTGACTAAGGGGTAGTAAGTTCGTAGTGGAGTCGCCAAGCTAGTTAGGTGCCTCGATCTCACCTTCCAGATCTAGATGATCTGGTAGCACGTATCTCGGGTTTTTAGCGAACCCGAGATTTGAGATTGCTCTCTTAGAACCTTGCTCAAGAGCAAGGGCACGTATACCAACCGATGAGAGAGGAATTGAAGATGGGTTCGGAACTTAATCGGGCTAGCTCATGTGGGCGCCCCTCTTAGGTCACAAAGAAAGCCCCCTAACTGCTTTAGCTGGTTTGGAATCGCCTCCCTTGCCCTATAATCCTCTTGTTTTCTGCACAATACTTCTATGGTTAATTGGTGAGACAAGTGGGTCGAAAGGACCCACCCTTGTCTTAGGCCATTGCATGCTCATATGAGGTAGTGATGAAACAAAAGGCTTCCAATAATGAGAGAAAGGAGAAGAAAACTTGACAAAGGGGCGAGACTAGCATGACGGCCGGAAAGCTACCGACTCGGACTGGTAGCAAGACGAGCATGGTTCTCAAAATCAGCAAAGTATAAATACTACTCTAAACCAAGATCGATATGGCAGCGCAAGGCTAAGCCCACCCTCAATCAAGTAAGGAGAGAAGAGTGAAGAAGGAAAGGGAGCGAGACGGCGGAAGGGGAAGGACCCATACGACAATGGGTATCGTCGTTGGCATCATGAGAAGACGTCGCATCCCTTACGGGGGGCGATGGCTTCTAGTGCGGCTCATGACGATAGCTTCCAGTGAGGCACACGATGCCAGCCATGGAATACGAGAGGAAGCCCGCGGACGGCAATGAGGGTCGCCATTGGCAATGCGAGGAAGAAACATGTCCCTTGCAGAACTTCGAGCCATGGATCGTGCTTTTAATGCATGATCATGTGACTTGAAATTTGAATGGATATTGAAACTTCGAATCGACAGTGTGCTCGTTCTTTGAAATTTTTTGGTGATTTCTTCACTAGATCACAGTGACCATGCTGTTATGATCACGGGGCAACAAACGCTGCTCGATCCTGTGCCCAAACGAAGATTTTCCAACTTTTGAATTTTTGGCCAAAATCTCGAATTTTGGCGATGGAATTTACAGTGGCTTCGTCAGCTTCATGTGAGGAATCAAGTAGTTCATCATGTACAGGATTCAGGTCAAAGATGGCTTGAGACCTTACGCACGCGATAGAATTGGTCTCGCGTAAATCGGGCTCGCGAGCGGCATGATTCGGCTGCTCGAGAGAGGCATGATGCTGCTGAAATTTCTGCACTTTCTTCACGAATCAACAACTTCTCTGTAACTTTTCTTTTGTGCTCGGGTATCCTCACAAGGTGTGCCACATATCGAATCGCCCCTCTTGATGCAAAGAATATGCTCACCAAATTTGAGTGCGATCCGACTTGAGATCGGTGAGATATGATCGTCGAAAGTCACTGCTTGTGACTGTCCCTTCAATGGGGTAGAGTTGTCAGGTGGCCTCACAGGAATAGCGTGCTGCTCCTCCTGTTTCCCTCTTTTGCCTATAACGTCTTCCTGAAGTGTCTGTTCGAGCTGAAATTTGACCCTTGGGGTTTTCAACAGTGCCGAATCCAATGGTGGTGATCCCACAGTAAATTAAGACCCCAAGAATGTAGCTCTAGTTATAAAGTCTGTTTTAGGTTACTAAAGGCCGATTTTGCTAGATCTGTTTCTTAGTCTGCACTGCCTTGGACATGTCGGAATGCGATGAAACTGGACGGGAGACTTTTGAGAGACTTCATGAAGATCTGGACCAGTTCTGGGACTATTCTAAGAATGTCGAAATTTCCACTGTTTTGCTAGGCTTATCGACCAGGGGCCCCATGATGATGAAAAATATCTTCCAAAAACAGGCACCTATGGAAGCGAGCGCTGCATCAACCTGCTCTCTTGGTCCAAGCGCCCTTTACGGGTTTTCACTTGGACTTGGGAAGTGGCACCGTAGAGATGATTTTCACCCACCTTCTATTATTCGGGGCTCTTTTACCCATGACCTTACGGCCATGTCCACCCTTATTCTTCCATTTTTACTCACGGTGCCTTTTTGGCTTCTCATCGTGCCCGGGTTTTTATTTTCACGAAACTTCTTACTCATGGTTTCGTGACCATGCCCATCCGTCAGTTTTACTCATGGCGTTCCCTTATTCAGGTATACACCATGCTCGTTATTCTTTTTTGTGAGGGCGTGTTTAGGGTCATGCCTTTGGAACTTGTGCGAAGCCTTTTAGCGTCATGCGGTCAGAATATGTACTATAGTTTAAGGTCATACTATTGGATCGTGGTGAAGATGGATTACAGTCAGTGGAGGCCATAGAGTGAGTATGATGGGGGTTTTACTCACTTTGAGGAGATGGCACGAGACTCCTTATGAAAGATGTATGGTGTATGTATGGAAGGTGGATGGTGGTGACACACTAGCTGACGGCGAGTATGGATGGCAGGGATGGCTTGCCATTTGTGAGCGCAGGTGAAACTCACTGGGGAATGATGAATGGCAATTAAGTGAATGGATTCACTTGGGAGTTGACGAAGGTGGTTCAAGTAAAAGATGTTGTGCGTGTATGTGGAAGCATGTTTAAAGTCCTGTCTCTGGGACCTGTGCAAAGCAGTTTAATGTCATACGGTCGGGACGTGCACTACAGTTTTAAGGTCATATAGCTTGGACTATGGTTATGCAGTTTAGGGTCATGCAGCTAGGACCATGCAGTTTAAGGTCGTGCATCTAGACCTCCGCTACAGTTTAAGGTCGTATAGTTTGGACTATCAGTTTAGGGTTGTGCATCTAGACCATGGCTACGCAGTTTAGGTTCATGCAGCACGAACCATACGGTTTAAGCGTGCAACTAGACCTCCACTACAGTTTAAAGTCGTATAGTTTGGACCATGTAGTTTAGGGTCGTGCATCTAGACCACAGCTATGCAGTTTAGGGTCATCCTGTACAGACCATGCAGGTTAAGGTCGTGCAAATAGACCTCCCCCACAGTTTAAGGTCATATAGTTTGGACCATACAGTTTAGGGTCGTGCATCTAGACCATGGCTACGTAGTTTAGGGTCAGGCAGCATGGACCATGCAGTTTAAGGTCATGCAACTAGATCTATGCTACAATTTAAAGTCATACAGTTTGGACCATGCAGTTTAAGGTTGTACAATTGGACCTTCGCTATAGTTTAAGTCATATAATTTGGACCATGCAGTTTAAGGTCGTGCATCTAGACCGCGGCTGCTCAGATTAGGGTTATGCCGCATGGACCATGCAGTTTAAGGTCATGCAACTAGACCTCCGCTACAGTTTAAGATCGTATAGTTTGGACCATGCAATTTAGGATTGTGCATCTAGATCACAGCCGGGTGAGAGGGATGAGACCCCATGGGGAATAAGGCTCTGGATAACAATCTGCCTCACCGGGGATATAATGAACCCAGATGAGGAATGTTTGTGGTACGGACCCCTTTGTGATTAAAAGCAAGTAGGACTCCCTGAGGATGAAGGGTTGTGGCATGCTTGTAACTCCACTGAGTATAGTGGCAAAACACTCATGGAGGTGATCAAGCTCAGACACACACGGCGCTAGCATGGGTGGCAGTAACATGCGCGGCGCTCGCCTGAGTGACAGTTGCACGAATGGCGTTAGCATGGGTGACAGTGGCACACACGGCGTGAGCATAAGTTGCATGCATGAAATTAGTCAGAGTTCGGGCCTCGGGCTTGGGCCTGACCCGCGCCTGGTCCTTTTGAAGCTCGATGCTCGGCACTACATGGACAGCGGTGACCTGTGTTAGGACTTAAGGCCCGAGCCCGACCCGGTCCGGCCCATCGTCGTTTGGTCTTCTGGATTGATCCATCATTTTCGCTTTGTGAGGGGTACTTCAAGAAAAAATCAGCTATATACGGGGGTAAACCCCCCTTTTACCTTTTTAAGATGGCTATGAAGCTTTTAACAGTGAGAAAGAGAGGGAGGCTTCCTGTCAACATTCTGTCAAGGAAGTGGAAACTCCGTCAGGGGGTTTTGCATGGCAACCGTCTTGCTTGTGAGGTGTTTGCAGGGACATTTGCAGGAAATCCGGCGTGCACAGGGATCCCGACAGTGGTTCTGGGACTTCGGAGTAGTGAGAGAAAAGGGGCAGAGGATTTCTCAGAGGCCCACCGGTGAGTTTCCATGGGATTTTTCAGGTAGTTTTCTTTCATCGGGAAGGAGAAGGAAGGTCCAACAATGGGTCTCCAGTGGGTGGGGAAGTTTCCTAGTGAGAAATCAGATGGCAGGAGGTTTAAGTAGTCGCGAGAAGTGAACCGACGCAGACAGTGAACGGTCACCGTCCACACGTGCGTGTGTCAGGCGACATCACGACCAACAGCTATCAGGTGGCGTGCTCAGGATTCAAGGTGACATGTGCGCAATCTGTGGCATGTGTGAGAGATTTGAACACAAACGACGCTGAGCAGTGATCACAAATGGCAATGGTTGTGCGTAACGTTGGTCAGTGACTTTCACACCTGGCATTAGTCACGTGCAGCGTTGGTCATACACTTTCACGCGGCAACAATCACATGCAACAGTAGTTCATGCGTGACGATAGTCACGTCCGGCAGTGAAGTTCACCTGAGGCGATAGTGACGCGCAACAGTAATTTACGCGCGGCAGTATCTTCAGTTACATGCGACAGTGAGTTTTGGACACAGCCTTGATGACCGAGTCTTCTTGTAGCATCCCTGAAGTGAAGAATCTTTCGAGGGGGGAGAACTGGGGACCAATGAGTTTATTGGTGAGAACCTGGTCAAGGGTGAACCCATTTTGTTGACGGAATCAATATGCAAACCGGATTGGCCCCGTAGTGTCACACTTTCATTACGGACCGGTTCGTTTTGAGATCCGGGAAGGCGACAATGGGAATGTCAGTATTGAAGAAGGGGTGGCCCTCCTCCATTGCATGCACATGAATGTGGCTTCTGGTGAGAACTTGCCCACATTAGGGAAGAGGATGGTAAAGACGAAGGGACTGATATGGTCTCTTGCTGGTCTCTGAGTGAAAGGGGAGCACCAATATTTGAAGGGGTCCTCTTCCTGGACCATTAATGTGCTGGGGTTGTATAGAAGTATTCTCAAGCGTGCCTTTCTATTAGCTACAGTGCGGTGTTCAAGAAGCTATTACGATCGATGCTCAAATACCATCAAGGTATTACTAGAGACATGGAGTCATGCAAGTAATACATGGCTCCTCAGTCATGGTGAAGCAGGGATCTCCTTGTTAGATCTTCACTTTATCGACGGGCTCCAAGTTAAAGGCACATTGTATGACAAGTTCGTGCCTCAGAACTCAGTGATTTTTTGTTGTGTTCACCTTGGGGAAGAGGAACCACCCGCTGGTCTTCAGGAGATCTTCAAAATTTACCAGTTGTTTTACTCCAAGTCCAGCAATGGTCGTGTGACCTTCGCCGAATGGTTGAAATTCTCTTGCGGGGATTACCCTGAGGAGGCTGATCTAGGTATTTCAAGAGGAAAAGGGGAGGCAGTTGTAAGAGAACGCCTCCAGTTTACTAATCCCAAACCAGTGATGACTGTGTCTTTTTGGCCGCATCACTGGTATTATTCCTATGCAAGTTTCCTCTCCCTGGAGGAGTAGATACGATCCATCCAAGCATGTTCTATGTGGCTTCTGACATGGTGAGGGGGTGCTAGTATGCTCTTGCGTAACCAGTCCTATGCTGCATCTACCATGACTGCGACCTATCTCAAGAGGGAAGGCCTATAAAGGCAAGGAGGGGGGCAATAGCCTTGTCAGAGGCGAAGCTTTCCCTGGGAACTTCAAGACACCATTCCCCATTCACTATGTGTATGGGTGGCTATAAGCCTATTTCCCCGCCACTTATGTTAGAAATCTAGTCGTGGAGGAGAAGATGTGCCCTTTCTTGAGGATGATTGCAGGGCAGAAGGTTGTCTTTCACACCCTAAGGAACGCTCGTAGTTTGTTAGGGAATGAGACTTTAAGCATGCATCGGCTTCCTTTTCCGATCAGGGACCATACTAATCGGGTCTTTATTGACGAGATCGGTAAGAAGCTGGATGGTGCTCCTACTATCATCAAGGAGCTCATGTTTATATTGAGTATCAGAGGTGGAGTTTGCCCTATCAAACCCCCTATAGCGCCAGGCTCGAAGGGTACTCCCCCCATCGTTTTGCTTGTCAGCGCGGGCTCAATCAGGGTTGCCCCTTCTATGTATTATTCGAGAAGAGCCATGGCAAGGTGAACATAGGAAAGAAGGAAGAGCTAGGGACTCTTCGTGAATCGTGGCTGCCAGAGCACATTCGCACCGCATGGTCCAAATGTTTAGAAATGATAGAGCTCAGCAAATATGTGGTACAACACTTTGGCAGAAGGGTCCGACAACCGAGGCTTATGCGTGCTGGTGGAGGATCACCAACAAGGGGTATTGGGAGGTTGATCACCCCTGAAAAGGGGAGAACTGCAACTGGTGCCATGATACTAGGCAAAAGAAGATCTTCAAGACTCCTCCTTTAGGAGAGGTTTTTACCTTGGACTACCCCTGAAACTGGCGAGCTCTTGGGATACCCCGAGAGATAGTAGTGAACGAATCTTCACTGCAGTTTCTTACCATGGAAAAGAAGACGGGGAGCGTTTTTTACAACCTCACCTCTATCTTTCAAGGGAAGGAGGGTCGAAAAGTCCCTGGTCATGAAGGGCGCCCAATTCAAGACTTGAATGCGTTGATAGGGAGCGGCCCGCACAGTGCTCTTGCTACAGATCCTTCTCGTGGGAGGAGTTCTGAGACGACTGCTCCTTCCCATGCAGGAGGAAAGAAAAGGAAGCGCGCTGCCCCCACTGGTACTCATGCACCGCCTCTTGTTGTCAGGTCCCCTCCAAAACGCAGGAGTGTCAAGCTTCCTGTCATTCTAGAACCGGCAGATAGCTCTTTATCTTTCGCCTCCTCAGATTTGTTCACTACTCATTCTGAGTCATCCTCTGCCCTTTCTTCATCATCTTTTACCTCTTCTGAGCCATTTTTTACCTCTTCAGAGACTTAGGTAAATGACTCCGGCT
Source organism: Amborella trichopoda (assembly GCF_000471905.2). The sequence goes on along the minus strand of NW_006500357.1, from coordinate 3,343,920 downwards.
CCTCCGAGCCCACCATCATCGCTTCTGATAGAGAGAGGACACCTGAGCTTGGGGTGGTGTCCCAGGTTCCAAGAGTGACTCCTGAGTTAGATCCGATTCCAATGGGGCTAGAGACATTGATGTTAATGAAGGCCTTGCAGTTGCTGGTCAAGAGGAGGAACTCGAAGTAGACAGGGCCTCTAAACCTTAGGAGGTTGCTTCCCCGACTAAGATAGGGGTTGTAGTCATGGGTAGTGAAGCCCCAAGGATCCCTCAAGAGGAGGAGCCTATGGTTGATGAGGCACCCGAGTATCAAGAAGCTATTGCCTCGGGTGATGAAGTTATGGGTGATGCAGACCCAGGCTATTCTCAGGGGAAAGAAGGGGTTGAGCCTGTTGAGACTGATGTGGTGGCTTCAGAGGTTGAGAGCCAAGGAGAAGCTAGTCTTGTGAGGATTGAGCCTGTTGTGGGTGAGATTGTGATTGAGGGCCTAGGAGTAGAATTTGGTCCTGAGAGGGTTGAACCTGATGCAAACAAGACCGTGAATGAAGGGCCAGGTGAGGAGGCTAATACTGAGGGGACCAAGCAGCCTGAGACTAAGGCTCCTTCTAAATTTGAGGAGCCTGAGGCTTTGGGATTCGCGATTGCTTCAGCAGAGGCAGTCACCAGTATGGCCATCATCCCTTCGAGCCCAGCTCTCGAAACCAAAGCTACTTTCGTCGTGGTGGCCCCAGCAGCACCGTCCAAGCCCAGTTTCAGCGGGGTACCCGACATGATCAGGGATATGCTTCGTGTGGGCATTCAAAAGTTAAAGGAACTTCCCTTCGCCGATCGCGATGACACAATCCATAAGCTAAGGCAATTTCTCTCCTAGGGCATGCGTAAGAGGTCCTCCAATACTTTGATTGCACCATAAACGAGCTAAGACGGATGGCGAATAAAGGCACTTCAACAGGAAACAGCTGCACGACAATTAGGGGATTCTCACTTGGCCTATCTGGAAGCATCTCTCATATGTCGCCGTGAATCAGTAAAGGCCCTTACACAGAAGTGGGATGTTGCGGCTTCTTGGAGATTTGATCTCAATGAAGGGGAGATCACTCGCTTCAACAAAATGATAGCCGTAAAGGTAGAGATACGGAGGATGAGGGTGGAGTTTGATGGGCTCGAGGAGGAGGCGAAGGCCTGGGAAGCGGAAGATGAGGTCCTAGCCAAGGAAATATTAGCCCTTGACTACACCCTGGAGGAGGAAACCGCCTCTTTGGAGCAAGAGACTCAATTGGTGATTGATTTGAAGAGACACATTCAGCATACCAAGGCCTCTTCTGCAGCTTCCAGAGCGAAGATCGATGAGATCATTGATAATTTTTTAAAGTGTCATTTTGTCCTTTTCTCCTTTTTCTTTCTTTGTATAATGACACTTGTAACAATTTCTGAATCTTTGAATGAAATACTTCTTTTTCTCCTCTTTCTCATTGTGATGCGTGACCTTATTCTTTCTTTTTTCTTCTCAGCACTTTATCTCTTGCTCTTGGGTAGGTCACATTTAGGGCATTCACTGCTTCAGCACTTTTGTGAAGGAAAACCCTATGCCTTGCTTTGTCTTGTGACCAGCTACTATGATTTCAATGACCTCGAATGAGGGAGCGGTTGCCTCCTCCACTCTTAACTTTTGGTTGGACAGGGGCTTGTAATTCATTGTTCTCATTATTTAATAAGCCTGCTCACTGTAAATAATCCAATCATGATGGGCTTTGGCTTCTATTCGAAGTGCATTCACTTTAAGCTCGTCATAGCACTTGGTCTTAGGCACGAACACCTTTAGATGTTTTGAGGCGATACACATAACCTCCAATTGGTTCTGGAGACTGCGAACTTCACTTCTTAACTCTGCCAGGGGATCCTGCTCTTGAGGGTGAGATGGTTGTCCTTTCTCTGACTGCTTTCCTCCCACGGAATCAGGGAAGCGTAAGACCTGTAGCTGACTACCGATATGAGCTGACCCTGCAGTGGGACAAGGAGCATCCGCTTTGCTTAGAGAAATCGAGATTTGGAGTACCTTCCGCGGTGGCTGGTGCGCCAGTTCTGCTTTCAAGAGTGTAGTGGGGACATGCAAGACTTTTTTATGGTCCTACATGTAGGTGACCTTTGGGGCCGGGAGATTTGTCCCCATGACTTCTTCAGTCTCAAGAGTGACTTCTGGTTCATCTTCTTGCAAAGGTGCCACAAGACTGGAAGTAGAGGGGGAAGCCTCATCTTCAGGCGAAGATGCAGTTTCCTCAGAGATGGTGGATGACACACTGGGATGAATTGGAGTCAGAGGGAAGATTTTGCCTTGTCTTTCCTCCTCTTTGAACATGTTCACGAGTGTTCGCCCGATGTCCTCGACATATTCATGAGGTGGGTTCTGACTTCCTTACGGACTTCTAGTCACTATCATTTGGCTTTTGGGGTGTCAACGAATATGTGAAGTAATACTTGGCATGAGCATAGTGAGTTTCAGCTACAGGAAATGGTCTTTTATCAGCATAAGCTGTATACTGTCACTCATCTCGACTATACTTGAAGCACTTATGTAGTGAGGACGGAACCACCCCCTGATCATAGAGCCAAGGGAGGCCTAGAAGGACGTTGTATGACGTGTCGATGTTGATTACATGAAATTGAGCGTAATCGTTTAATACACCGATCTTGAGACGAAGGCGAACCGTGCCAGCCGGCTTCTCCCCTGACTAGTTGACCCCTGAACAGTAATATGAGTCAGAGTGAGATCTTCAAAGCCTAATCCCAATCGAGTGAGAATTCTCCTTGGGATAAGGTTGACTGCTGACCCTTCATCCAGCATAATTCGGTTGATGGGGCATACATGTAACTCACCGGTCACAAAGAGAGGGCGGTTGTGAAATTTTCCTCCCAATTGAAGATCATCCTCTAAGAAAGTGATCACCATACATCTACTCAAGATTGTTGGGTTCACCTCAATGGGTTCCACCTCGATCTTGTACACCTCTGGATCGGAATGAGCTTGAACCAGAGCCATACGGTAATCCCTTGAGAGCATGAGAGCATCATAGATGCTGAGAACGACTGGAAGCTTCCTCAGGTGCCCTATCACATTGTATTTCACCTTTTCCTCCTCAGCCTTTCGTGCTCTCGGTCCTACCACTGGCTTGTGTGGTATAGTAGGTTGAGGAGAAAGTTTAGGTGGAGGAGAAAGTTTAGGTGGAGGAGGTAAGTTTTGGGCTGCTGGCTGACTTGATTACACAGCAAGTTTGGTTTGGACAGTATGGGTGGATTGGATGACAGGGATATGTTTTAGTGGAGTGGAGGTTTGAGGTTGAGGCTTAGGAGGTGGTTGGGTGTACAGGATCAGAGGCAACCCAGGGAACTTGAGGATGGGTGGATTATCTAGGGTATTTGGGCGAGGAAGCATCCCAGGGAACTTAAGGATGGGTGGATTGTCTAGGGTATTTGGGCAAGGTAGGAGTGGTGGACCAGGAAACTTTAGGACCTTTGGCCTCTAAGGTGGAGGTTGCAGCGTCTTCCCCGATCTTAGGCTCATTTGCCCCATGCTGAGTGATGCTTTCGAGATCTACAACATGTGACAGACTTATTGAGAATGGAAGCTCTGTCCTCTTGATTCTCTCAACCTCTACTCAAAGTCAGGCTCAGGAGGCCACTGGGGTTTCTTCGGCTTAGACCTCTTGTGCTTCTCAGCAGAAGAAGATGGCTCTGCTTTGGCTTAGGCCGCCAGGGCGTCAGCAAGGGTTAAGAATCTAGCCACTTGGGCCAAAGTCTTTCTCAACAGCCTCTAGTGTGACTTTCTGATATTAGTTCCCTCGAGTTCTTTGTCAAGGGCTCGAAGTCTAGACACTCGGATTGTACGTGCAATAGATATAGAAGAGGAAAGAGAAGGAGAAGAAGAGGAAGAAGAAGAAGGGGAGTTAGAAGGTGTGGGACCTTTAAGGTTATCCTCTCCATCAGACTGATTTGGGCAGCTTTTTACGTCATCACAGGAGTTGGACGTGTACGAGGGCTCTTTTGGGTCTTTCCCTTACTTAGACCATTGGGGGGTGCTTTTAACGTCATCACCCTTATTGGACGTGCCCCGAGTAAAAGGTAGCCCAAGATGTCCTCCTGATGAGTTGGGGGAGTAAGGACAATCGCTCCGGGGATGAAGTCCCTTAAGGTCAGCAATGGAGGCAGAGGCTTGAGAAATTCTTGCTCAACCGGTGGTTGAGGAATCTTGTTCTTCCGGTGAGTAGCCCTTGGCGCCTGTCTTCTCTTGGTTCCATTTGGAGGTGCTTGACCCGTCTTATTAGGTTTGTGAGCAGCCCTAGCTTGATAAATTGCCTCTCACTTTAAGGACTTGAGTATACTCCGCCCGTGATAGACTCTCCATGGCTTGGGAGTCAAGGGTTCAATGGGATTGGAGGCATCATCACTGGAATCTTGCACTGAAACACTCTCCTGGATAGGAGTACTGCCTTTCGGGTGTTCTTCTATAACGGGGTAAGCAATGTGACCTCTCCACACTTTCTCTGCAACTATGGCTTCGAACCCATAGCATTTGCTTAGCTCGTGGTCCCATATCTGATGGTACGGGCACTAGTGATTCTCAATTCCCTGAGCAAGGCACCTGAGCTGCCTCTCTGACTTTGGTGCGACAAGTCCTTATTGGAGCATCGTACTGAATAGAGCCTGAAGGAGATCTGATGGCAGCTCATCGGAAGAGTGCGGGCCTTCGTCTTCCTCTTGTATTGTCACCGCGTGGGAGGCCTCAACTGCCCCGAATGCTTCCTTAAGTTCTTCGAGCTTTATCTGACGCTTCAGGATCAGGGCCTCGATGAATTCTTTGAGTGTGTAGCATTCCTCTATGGGTGGCTTATCCTCCAATGATAAGCACAATAGTTTGCCTGCATATCGAGACCAGCTTGATCTGGAAACTTGATCTCAGGCAGCTCAATCAGATTCTGCTCCAGCAATAATCAAAATAGTGTAGGAACCCATTCCTTTTCGAAAGGATGGACCTTATTCTTATGCTTGGTCCAATAGTCATTTTGATTAAGGTCTACAGGTAGGGGCACCAGTTTGTATGACTGCTGCTGCTTGCCTCTCTGAGGTGCTGTCTACGTCTTTGTTGTGCTTACCCCTTTGGAGAGGTCCAAAGTTTGAGAGGCAGCCTTCTTCGGATCACTAATGGTGACGGCTACATTGATTACCCCTTTTTGCTGATTGCCCCGGGCGTTGGTCTAAGAATTACCATTGCCCCGGTTGTTTCCCAAGCTTTAAGACTGTTGATGTGACCCACCATGGTGGCATGACAGGCTCTCTATGTGAACTGCCTTCGAGATCAGCTCTAACATAGAGGTCGAATTGGAGGCCTCAACATGTAGGGCAATCTCGAGTAGCATGTTTCATATACAGGTCTGAATTGCTTCTTTCTTTGACATAGAATTGGTGTGGTAAGTAGCCAAATCCCTCCATCTGGCTGTGAATTGGTGCACAGGCTCGTCCGGCTCTTGGGTCAGGGTGAGAAGCTCAATGGTTTGAAAGTCTTTAAACCTCAAAGAAGTGTTGGTAGAACAATTGTTCCATCTCTTCCCAAGTGTGTACTGAATTTGGGGGAACCTGAGCATACCATTAAAAGGTCAGGCCATCAAGAGTTTCAATAAACTGATGGAGGAGGAGTCTCCCATCAGCCATTATCTCTCGACATGCCGCTTGGAAATGTGCGATATGTTGGTGCGGGGATGTTGTACCATTGAACAACTGAAGCTACCCTTCTTAGTAATCCAGGGAAAATGGAACCTGATCAATTTAGGAGGGATATGGCTTTTGGTAAAGTGTTGTCCTTTGCATTCCTCGGATCTGTCTGTTCTTCAAGCTGTGGGTTACCATGGCGTCGCTGTCTACCTGTGAAACCATTCGAGGTAAAAAACTGTCTTGCGAGGCCGGCGGGGGAGTCTGCTTTGAAGTTACATCTTTCGAGGGATGGTAATTGGCCTCATGGTAGGACGAATTAGTTGTAGGCCACTCTTGGAAGATATTTTTCATCATCATGGGGCCCCGCTGAATAAAAGCCTAGCAAAACAGTGGAAATTTTGATAGTCTTATAATAACCCTAAAATTGGCCAAGATCTTCATGAGATCTCTCAAAAGTCTCCCGTCAAGTTTCGTCTCATTCCGACATGTTTAAGGCAGTGCAGACTAAGAAACAAATCCGGAAAAATTGGCCTCTAACACCCTAAAACAGACCCTATAACTAGAGCTATATTCTCGGTGTCTCAATTTGTTATGGGACTACTTCCATTTGATCTGGAACGGTCAAAAACGCCCAGGGGTCAAATTTCAACTTGAACGGACACTCCAGGAAGAAGTTATAAGCAAAAGAGGGAAACAGGAGTAGCCGTATACTATTCCCGTGTAGCCACACTGCAACTCTACACCATTGAAGGGACAATCACAAGCAGTAACTTTCGATGCTCATATCTCACCCGTCTCAAGTTGGATCAGGCTCAAATTTGGTAAGCATGTTCATCACATCAAGACGAGTGATTCGATATGTGGCATGCCCCGTGACGATACCTGAGCACGAAGAAACGCTAGAGAGAAGTTGTAGATCTAGGAAGAAAGTGCAAGAAATTCAGCAGCGTCATGACTCACTCGAGAGGCCAAATCACGCTGCCCGCGAGCCTGATCGACGTGAGACCAATTCCATCACGTGCGTAAGGTCTCGGGCCATCTCTGACCTGAACCATGTACATGATGAACGGTCGAATTTCGCACACGAAGCCGACAAAACCACTTCAAATTTCGTAGCCAAAATTCCAGATTCTGGTCAAAATTCCAAAGCTGCAAAATCTTGGTTCAGGCACGGAATCGAGCTGCGTTTATTGCCCCGCTATCCTAACAGTATGCTCAATGTGATCTAGTGAAGAAATCACCGAAAAATATCAAGGAACGAGCACTCTATCGATCTGAAGTTTCAAGATCCATTCAAATTTCAAGTCACATGATCGTGCACTAAAAACACGATCCATGGCTCGAAGTTGGTATCAAATCGATCATCATGCTGAGCCCTACAAGAAAACAATCATCTTTCGATCAACCGAGCATCAGAACGACCCCGGATCATCCATGCAAGATCACGTAAGTTTTAGGGCAACACAAGGACTGTTCTGAAAGTCCACGAATTATTAGGAAGGGGCAAATATGTCCTTTTGCACCCTATTTTCTAATTTCTTTGAAATCATTTTAATCTTACTTTTCAGCAATTAGGGTTACTTTTGATCATCCACTCATGTTTGAGGCAAATTCTATATATATGTACCATCGTTGTACACACCATAGGACTCAACCTTTCACAAAAGATAGAGCTTTGACTTAATACAATTTCTCTTTCTTCTCATTGTTGGGTCATGTTTGAGAGAGAGAGTAAGGTATGAGAAACTTTTGGACCAGTACCCCTAGGATTGAGGTAAATCTTCTCTCTCTTCCTTTTCTTTTCTTCTTCTCTCTCTTCTCTTCTTTCTTCTTCCTCCCCTTTGCCTAAGTTTTCCTCAAAGGCCATGCATGGCAGTGGTAGTGACGTGCATGCCTCTTCGGTGATCTCACAAGTCGTGCATGGCGATGGCAACGCCATGCTCGAGCTCTCCTCCCCCCCTGTCTACTTCTCTACCTCCTGATGAGACTTGTAGACGGCGCTGCTTATTGCCATTCGCATACATACCCTCAACGTCTCACCAAGGAAGCGGGCAGTGAAGCCCATTGCCGTCTGCGGGGGATTCCCCTTGACGTCAAGCGACGATGCCCATCGTAGTTCGCAAAGGGGTCACGACAATACCCGTCGTCACGCAATTGCTTCTTTCGTGCCTCTCTGTGCCCGTTGTTGTGCACCTCGCGAGAAGTTATCATCGTGCGCCTCGTTAGGAGTCATTGTCATCCGCAAGGGACGTGTTGCTTCCTTGCATTGCCAATGGCGACGCTCATTGTCGTCCGCGGGCTTCCTCTCATATTCCATAACTAGCACCGTGTGCCTAACGGGAAGCTATCGTCGTGAGCCTCACTAGAAGCCATCGCCGCCCGCAGGGGATGCGACGTCTTCTCATGATGCCAACGGCGGTACCCATTGTCGTCTGAGTTCTTCCCCTTCCGCCGTCTCGCTCTCTTTCCTTCTCTTCACTCTTTTCTCTCCTTACTTGATTGAGGGTAGACTTAGTCCAGCGCCGCCATATCGATCTCAGTTTAGAGTAGTATTGATGTCGTGCTGGTCTTTGAGAACCATGCCCGTCTTGCTACCACTTCTAGTCGGTAGCTTTCCAGTTGTCATGCTAGTCTCACCCCTTTGTCAAGTTTTCTTCTCTTTTCTCTCTTTATTAGAAGCCTTTCGTTTCATCACTCCCTCATATGAGCATGCAATACCCTAAAACAAGGGTGGGTCCCTTCAACAAGAGGATTCCAAATCAAAGAAGGCGATTCTGAACCAGCTAAAGCAGCTGGGGGCCTTTCTTCGTGATCTAAGAGGGTGCTCACGTGAGCTTGCGCTAGTAAGTCTTGAACCCACCTTAAATGCCTCTCTCATCGGTTGGTATACCTGTCCTTACTCTAGAGCAAGGTTCCGAGAGAGCGATCTCAAATCTCGAGTTCGTTAAAAACTCGAGATACGTGTCACTAGATCATCTAGATCCAGAAGGTGAGATCGAGGCACCTAACCAGCCACATACTTTCCATGTGATCTATCTTCTCCATCATGGCGTGCACCATGTTTTCGAACCTATTCATATGCTTTTCTTGGGAGTCGTTAGGTTCATTCACGACCATAACGCTGACCGTTTCTTCGGGGAGGTCAGTCTCAGATGCAGTTGAAAGCTTCCGAGCTTGGCAGGTCATGTGGGGCAGATCGGTCAGTAAGGGCTCAGCATGCCTAGACTGAACTCGAGTCTTATACGCCGACCGCGTGAGGACCGATTCTCTCTTGGGACCGTGGCTGCTGGGTGGTCAGGTCATCTTCTACAACACTGACCACTGTGCAGGATTCTCGCACCTCCTCTTCGGGCTCTGTCATTTGAAGATAGTAGAAGGGGTTCTTGTGAAGAGGGTCATCAGAGCTGGCTGCCTCGACTATTTGAGTGGCTTCTATGGTCAGGATTTGCAAACCCCTATCGCGCTTGGCTTTGAGGCTTTGATGAAGCTCACACTAGAGCTGCGATCGGGATTGCGGCTGGTCAGCATTTCTTGCGCAAGAAAGAGCCATCTCCATCAGATGAAGCAATGGGTGTGGACCAGAAACTGGGGTCAACCTAGGCCGGGGAGGACGAAGGACTTCATCTCCCATTGGGTCTTTGACCCGAGCTCTCTTATGGGCTCCAGAGATATGACCGAGCTGATGGGACTGGCTCAAGATGGTACTCTTAGGAAGGGTCTTTGAGTGTCAGGGCTCGAGGTGCTCACCTGAAAGAGAAGGGGCAAGCGGGAGAGGGATCAGCTCATGATGGTGTCTGAGTCAGCAGCGAGCGGTATTCCGGGAAGGTGGCGCGTATTCGCCCCTTGAAGAAGGATCACAGGTGACTTGGGAGTCGACTTGGGCTCGAACAGTCGTTCTAGCCTTAGGAGGCGGAGAATTGCGAGCAGGTGTCTATAAGGGAATAGGAGGAGTCTGCCACTTACAGAGTACGTTAATGTGTGCTGAGAGAGAGGAAGAGGGGGTCGTCTCCCCTGTACTCAAGTTGGCATAGTAACAGCATCTTCTTGAGTGGTGGGATGCTCATGCAGAATGTGTATAGGACCTAGCCTGAGGAGGCTCAATTCTGAACACTGTCTTGAGGCAATATGAGGGATGCGCCGAGGTGTGGCTCTAGTGGATGACCCACGAGCCTTAGTGTGTGTGCGAGAGGTGGAGGCCCCAGGGTCTTCTTCTTGATGTGTTGAGTCTCTAAACATAGAGCCTCAAGGTGGTGCAGGAATGTGGGGGTTAGCTGTGCGGCGACCCATAGGAGCAATGGCAACTTGTTTGCCTTTTACAACAGAGGACAGGGTAGCATTTTGGTGTACTTCGGTAGTATGAGTGGCAAGAAACTTACCAATAACAAGGTGCATGCTGTGAGGGGTAGCAGATGTGCTACTGATACAGAATGCTTTGGTGGGGGTTCCACCAAAGCCAGGAGATGGGGAGTTAGGAACTTTTAAGTCCCTTCTCACACCTATTCAGGTCAAGACCTGGGAGCTAGATACTAGGTCTTCACTTAGCAGGAAGGTTGGAAACGAAGCTGCAGGAGCTTGTTCTCGAGGGAAACTCGCGAATGCGGGGATGAGAAAATCCTCAATCCGGATGAATGGGTTAAGGAACCTAGAAGCCATGCGAGTGCAATGCAGAAAAACAAAGGAGAGATTAGCCGAACAAAAATGATCCGACAAAGGGGTAGCGTGTCTTCAATGGAGTCGCCAAGCTGGTTAGATGCCTCGATCTCGCCCCCCCGGTCGGAATGACTTGGTGGCACGTGTCTCAGGTTTTAAGGAGAACCGGGGACTTGAGACCGCTCTTTCGGGAACCTTGTTAAGAACAAGGATAGGTACACTAATCGGTGAGAGAGAAATTTGGTGTGAGGCGGGATACACCTCACCTGGGTCCGTGACTCACTCAGGATGACTCGCGTCAGCACCCTCTTAGATCACGACAGAAAGCCCTCCAATCCCACAAATGGTTCGAAATCGCCTCCGTTGACCTGTACTCTCATGTTTCTGCAATCACACGCGCACGGTTATTTTACAAGGCAAGTGGGCCAAAGGACCCCACCTTGTCTTTGGGCGAATGCACATGGATGTGCACATTCAAAAGAAGAAAGGGAAGAATAATGAAATGAAGATTGGGCTGATAAAAGGAGAAGGAAGAAATAGAATAAAGGAAAGAGAAGAGAAGAAAGAGAAATTTGACCAAGTGGTTAGATTGACATAGTGGCTAGACCAGTACAATGATAGATTTTGCGTGGTAGTAAGATGGGCACGATAACTCAGATCGGCATGGAGGTTAAATTGCTTGACGACAAGACTACCATGATAATGTTAAACTTAACCTATCCCTTTGTCAAACGAGAGAGAAGGAAGAAAGAAGAGAGAGAAGAAAGAAAGGGAGAAAGAGAAGAGACGAAAGAGTAAGAGAAGAATAGTGAGAGAGAAGAAGGAAGAAAAGTAGAGGGAGAATGAGAGAGAGGATAAAGAGATAGAAGAAGAGAGAACAAGAAGAGAAGAGAAGAGAGAGAGAGGAAAGATAATAGAAAAGAAAGAAGAAGAAGAGTGGGGAAATAAGAGAGAAGACAGTAGAGCGAGAAGAAGAAGTGAAGATAAGAGAGAAAAGAAGAAAATGACAGAAGGGAGGAGATGAAGAAGAGAAGAAGAAGAATAGAAGAAAAAAAGCGATGATAAGAGAAGAGAGAAGAAGAAGAAGAAGAAAAGAAGAGGAGAGGAGAGAGATGAGAGAGGAGAAGAAGAGAAGACGAGAAGAGAAGAGAGAAGAAGAAGAAGAAGAGAGGAGAGGAGAGAGATGAGAGAGAAGAAGAAGAAGAGAAGATAAGAGAATAGAAGAGAAGAGGAGAGGAGAGAGATGAGAGAGGAGAAGAACAAACGAAGAGAAGAGAAGAGATAAAGAGGAAAGATGGGAGAGAGGGGAGAGACATAAAGTATGAGAGAGAAAGAGAAGAGCTGAGGGAGAGGAGATATGAGGAAGAAAAGAAGAAGATGAGAAGCGACAAAACGGAGAAGAAAGGAGAAAATCAGGGGAGATATGAGAGATATGTCATGGATGGCGATGGTCATCACCGTTCATGATAGGAGGGAGAGGAAGAAGGTAACATGGAGGACAATGGGTCCTGTCATCCAGGACAGAAGATAAAGAAAGAAGAAAGGAACATGGATGGCGATGGGTTCCGCCGTCCATGATAGAGGAGAGAGAAAGGAGGAAGGGGAGAAGAAACATGGTAGGAAAGAGAGAAGATAATATGGACGTAGATGGGTTTTTCCATCCATGGCAGAAGAAAGAGAGTAAGAGAGAACATGGACGGCGATGGGTTCTGCCATCCATGATAGGGGAAAAAGAGACAAGAGAGAGAAAAGAAGGGACACGCTCGGCTATAAGCATTGTCGTGCTTGTCAGAAGAGACTCAGGCACGACCCGGCCTGCCACTCAAGACAGGGCCACTCTATGCCTTAGTAGAGGATAAGAAAAGAAATGTCATGCGTGACGATGAGCATCGACATGCACAACATGGGGGAGGAGGAATGAAGAGAGATATGAAAAGGAAAGTAAAGAGAAAACGAAAGGAGAGAGAGATAGAGAGAAGATATTAGGAAAGAGAGCAGAGAGAGAAGAAAGAAGAGAAAGAAATGAGAGAAAGAAGAAAGAAAAGTAGAGAGAGACGGGAAGAGGAGAGAGAAAATTAAGAAAGAGAGAGAGAAGATTAGGAAAGGGAGAGAATGAGATAAGACAGAGCATGAGAGAGAAAAGGAAAAGAGGAGAAAAAAGTTTAGGAAAGAGAGAAACATACACGGCGGTACTTATTGTCGCATGTTGAGAGAGAGATGAAGAGAGAGAGAAGAAGAAGAAGAGAGAAAGAGAGAAGAAGAAGAGAGAGAAAGAAAAAAGAGGAGGAAAGAGAAAATTACCTAGGGGTACTGAGCTCTTTCTTCTCTCTCCTCTCTCACTCTCTCGTGGACGTGGCCCTCAACCTCAAAGCTTAACTCTAATTTTTATTAATCACAAATGAAGGTCCTTTACAATGAGGTATAACGTGATATATATATGGGTGGGCCCAAAACATGGGTAGATGCCCAAAACTTACTCTAATTGCTAAAGTATACAATTTATGTGAATTAAAATAAAATATAAAAATGGGTATAAAATTACGGTTTCATCCCTACCTAGCAATACATGAAGATTCAAAACAGTCCATGCTGCAATCATGGATCTTCGATTTTTCTAGAATTTTTCGAGGTTGCTCTAGCATTAGCATTTCCCAAATATGATTTTTTTCTCATTGGGCTCTGCATGATGATCAATTTGACACGAACTTCGAGCCACGGATCGTGTTTTTAGGCTAAGATCATGCGACTTCAAATTTGTACGAAACTTGAAAACTTCTGATCGATAGTGCACTCTTTTCTTGATGTATTTCCTTGGTTTCTTTATTGAATTGCATTGAGCATGTGGTAAAGATCGCATTGCAACAAACGCAGCTTGATTTCGTGCCCGAACGAAGATTTTACAATTTTGGGTTTTTGGTCGGAACTTGAATTCCGACGACCAGAATTTTGTAGTAATTTTAACACCTTCGTATGCCAAATCTAACTGTTCATCACGTGCGAGTTCAGATCAGACATAACCTTGGACCTTAAGCTCGTATTGCAACTGGTTTCGCATCGATCGGGTACACGAGCATCGTGATGTGGCCACTCGAGTGGGTAGTACTACTGTTGATTTTACTGCAACTATGATCATGAATCATCATCTTCTCTCTAGCTTTTCTCCTTGCTCAGACATCGTCACAGGACGTGCCATATATCAAAACGTTCATCTTGACGAGACGAACACGCTCGTAAAATTTGAGCACAAGTTGACTCGTAACGAGGGAGGTATGAGTCCCGATACTGATCATGACTGTGAAAACTATTCCCCTTTAATGGAGACTATTGCAGGGAGGGCGCACGGGAATAACGTGTTGCCTCTCTTTTTTCAGTTTTTTGCCCATAACTTTGTCTTGAAATGTCTGTTTAAGTCGAAATTTGACCCCTAGTTCGACTATGCCAGATCTAATGGCAGTGGTTCCATGGCCACTTGACGCCTTGATAATATGGTTCCAGTTATAGGGTCCGTTTCAAGGTGCTAGAGGCTGATTTTTCTGAAACTGTTTCCTTGTTTGCACTGCCTTGAACATGTCGGATTGTGATGAAACTTGGCAGGTAGCCTTTTGAGGTCCTTAGGATGATCCTCACCCGTTCTGGGGTAATTCTGAGGCTGTTGAGAATTCCACTGAAAGTCAGAGCTTTATTGACCGGCTTCTTCTTTATTCCGCATCGGGGACCCAAGGTGTTCAAAAATGCCTTCAAACAGCTCTATCCACCCTATCTGTCATACTTACCCTATACCCCTATCTGCCCCTCTCTCATCCCATACCTCTATCCACCCCTCTCTCACATTATACCCCTATCCGCCCCTCTCTCACCTATACCCAACCCTCTCTCACATATACACTCTATCCGCACCTATTTCACCCTGTACCCCTATCTGCCCCCTTGTCACCTATATACTCTACCTATACCCCTATCCGCCCCTCTCTCACCTATACACTTTATCCGCACCTATACACTCTATTCACCCCTTGCGAGTCCGAACCCGCACTATAAGCGGGTCCATCATTCTTTGACCCCCATTCATCTCATTTTCTCTCACTTTAAACACTCTCTTCTCTCTCTAAATCATATCTTAACTTCTTATTCACTTTCCTTTATTTGTACTTAATAATTCTTTTATCTCTCTCTTTGCTTGTTGTTTCCTTCACTTCTTGAGCACTCGACTTGGAGCCATCTTGAGATAGTGCCCTAGGGTTCTAACTCTCGGATTGCTACTCTAACCATCATCTCGTACAGTGAAGTTGGGGCATAAGAGACACTGATTCTCTTACACTCGGTCACTCAAGTTGGGATCATGCTGAGTTAGCTTTCTTTAGAATTATGACCATTTCACTACTCTAACCACTAAGTCATATAATGTTTGAGTTGTCAAAAGACTTTCATCTCTTTCTCTCTCTTTCTCTTTCACTTTTTTCTCTCACTTGATCACTTTTAGGGAGCTCTTTGGTTTTAGTGATATAGTTATAGGCTCAGTCATATCACTCCACTTTCCAAATCCTCCGAATACCAAGGGTTTATGCCTGGTGCTTTTCTTTGTCTCTGGTAATACCTCTTCGAAGAGGTGATGCCGGAATGCTGCCCAATTTTCTCTGGGTCGTCTCTGTACTTCCTTTGTCTTCTTCATTTTCTTCTTCTTTTTCTCGCCTCTAAACTAAGTTCTCATCAAGTTCTTATTCTTATTATTTTCTTTCTTCTCTCTCTTGCTTATTTCTCTTGTCACTCTACCCCTAAAACTAGAGCCATTAACCCCATAAAACACATCAAAGAGGAGTAAATTATATTTGGATTGCATTAGCAGTTTTTAAGTGAGAGTCCAGGTGATATGTTGAGTTTAGAGAGGGGCCGAATCCAAACTGCATTGCTGTACAGCCGGAGGGCATTCGTTCATTGATCTAAGAGGGGAATAGGCCAGGCCTATCTCACAAACTCAAATTGCGGTGAGGTAGGTGCTCGAGTCTTATCTCTTCATTGCTTTAAAATCATCTCGTAGTTGGACATACCTATCTGCACGTGACATACGAGTCGCACATACGCTCGTGAGGTCAACGCAGTTGTTCGAGAGAGGGTCAATCGAACCCGAGTCCCTGAGGTAGCCTAGGCGAGGTATATCTAGGCCCGACCAGATACTATTTGAAAGTGCGCTTTACTTTGATTCTTTAGAGCCTGGGCCTTAACAAACTGCACCCATTCTAAAATACCTCGCTTTTTTAACATGTTATTACTTTAAAAATGGATGAAATGTTTTACCAAATTTACGTTAAAAGCGTCTCGTATCTAATTTATGATTTATAATTTTCGAACAAAAAGAGTTTAGAGTGGGCCCATGTTTAGCCAGTTTTGGTAGTTTGATCGGTCAAATAAAATTGAATATTTTTAAAATATTTTAGATTTCAAATTTATTTTTATATTTTAAAATTATTATTTAATCTATTCAACTGGCGATTAGACCAATTCTGACTGGAATAGATTTCTCTTTGGTTTGAAATACTATTATAAATAGGGTGCAGTTTGTATAGAGCCTAGGCTCTAAACCATTAAATTAGAGCCAACCTTCAAATAGTGTCGAGAAATGTGGTTTTAATATTGAAAATCTAAGTGATAGCCTTAAAATATATTTTTATATTTTTTATAAAGTTTAAAGCTTCAAAAATAGTGTAGATCAACATTTCTATGACAACTTGAAAATCTTGAAAATTGACGGTTCAAAATGCGTTACAAAATACACTATTCCCAAAACTTGCGATCCATTTTTTTCTCATGTCCATAGATCTTGATGTCGAGATGATCAATTTGAAGATATTTGGGCATCAAAACAACCTCGGCTAGTAAAAGTTTTGAGCTAGGCTCAAATTTAATTGTTTAGAGCCTCGGCTCTATATAAACTTTTCCCTTACAAATATGATACAAATCCTAAATCTCTCTACTACACAAAGTTCGCCACGTTTTGGCCGCAATGTCTTCCTACACCAATACCACCCATATCATTATCACCTCATGTTGTGATGCTAGAGTTCAGTGCCTTCATCACCCTCTTATTTTTTTGGCACTACTTCTATTGCCAATTTTCCATGCTCCAACTTAAAATTAAGGTTTGATTGTTTTGTCATCATGATAAAGTTATGAATATATATGTAGCAGTTTTGAAAAAAGGACCGGTGGGGTGGATCGTCCACTTCCATTCTCGTTACAGATCGGCTGGAACGGCGATTAGGATCGTTGTTGAATCGTTTGGATCAGTGATCCCAAAAATTTAAAAATAAATACAATAAAATAGAAATTAAAATAGAGGTTTATTGGGTGGGCATTTAAGGTGGACCGCAAAACCATTAGATAAATTTAAAAAAAAGCAAAAAGGAAAAAAAAATATGGGCATGGCCCCAGCGAGTTTTTTCGTTAGCGTAACGTCAAAACCAGCAAACTACAGCTCGAAAGCAAGAAACAACGGTGCTAACGTGCATCCCTTATCTTGCTTTTCTTTGCACCTACATGCGCGCTAGTGCACTACTTCTTCGCAGCTAGCGCACACTACGTTTTCTTCGTAGTGCTAGCGCACTATGCTTTCTTCGTAGCTAGCTTGCACTACGTTTTCTTCGTACACACTACGTTTTCTTCGTAGCTAGTGCGCACTACATTTTCTTTGCAGCTAGCACGCACTGTAGTTTTTTTGCTGGTGCGTTTCATTATGAACTCAAAAGTGGAAGGCTGATTACTGAGGTCTTAAGATCCTATAAGTTCAGCCATTCCATTTGTGCTTGAAGCAAGTAGGCGACGCGAATCCATGGTTTCTATGTTTCAATCGGATACCAATTGCTTGGATGTGTTTGAAAGCCTCGAGATGAATTGACTCTTGCATAACTCATTCTTTCTAGTTGGGAAAGGTTTGTCTTGTGTCTCTAGGTCCATTTCTTGATGTGATGGGCGAACGACTGAGATTGAACTTGCGCGTGGTGGATTCACAATCTACTTGATCCATTTGGTTACATCTACCCCTACTCCTGCACAAGGTTTAGTCTCTATCTATGTTTATGGAATCGGTTCAAATCTGACAGATTTTGCATCAAGATCAGCGACCCGGATTAGCAATTGCCGGATTTCAAAACTTGATGATGAATATCACCGGTGCTTTCAAAAGATATCAAAATTGGGTCTTCAGGATTGGAAAGCATTCTTTCATATTCCAAAAGTGTGATCCACAAGCGCGGTAATTGAAAAAATCTTGTAAAAAAAAGAAAAGAATAGTTCTTGTAAAATCCTCACGGGTTTAGTACCCTGAAATTCATTTGCTTGTTAGGAATGCTAAATGATGTGAAACAGGGAAATGAAATGGGGGTGGCAATGGACCTGATTAGACCCGAGACCCGACGGATATACCCAACCTCGTGTTTGGGTATGGGTCAAAATCTTGGACCCGAATACTATTTGGGTCTGGGTCTAGGTCTAGGTTCAACCAGATCTGACCCGTACCCATAGTCATATGATGCTAATCATGCATCTTTAGGTTCACGTTACGTGTTCATATTGTCATTATATTGACAATATTTACAATATTATTGAAATAAAAAAAAAAAAACTCATAGTCATAAGGTATATGATGGTAAAAAAAAAGGGCCAAAAAAAACAGACCCAAGACCCAACAGGTAGACCCATGACCCAACAGGTTTGGTAGGGTTCCAAATTTTGGACCCGAATAGAGGGTCCAGCTGTACCTGACCCATTGCCATACCTGATCTTGTGGAAGAAAGGGCTTTTTTTTTTTCAAGTGGATGGGGCAGAGATTGTTTTCCGACTTACTCCTTTCTACCAATTCTACAACCGTTATGCTTATTTGGAAAGCAGTGAAAATATTATGTAATCTCCTTTTTTGGAAGAAAAAAAAAAAAGTTCTGTGGGCGTCCTGCCCGAATTCTCTTATTGGTAAGTAGGTGAAGAACGGCCCTCACCCTTGAGAAATGAAGCACATTAAACTACCTTATTTTCCACTCCTTAGTCGTTCAGACCTAAAACTCAGTCCAATGGATACAGGGAAAAGAATAATAAATTATAAAATAAAAGCGTAGAGAGGATATACCAATGCAGTCTAACCCAAAGACCGTTTCACAAGACTCAATAATAATTTATTTACTCAATTCTATATGTTTCAAAGATAGAGAACTTAACCTTTAGATACATATTAAAATAAATAATTATTCACAAATAACAAAACCGACAACACATTCTCTCTCTCTATCTTCATATCAAATTTCATGCAAATCTTCCTCTCACATTAATCTCTCTTCCCTTTCTAACCATCAAATCTAATCTCTAACCAGATCTTATCGTACCTTTTTCTGCTATCAAATTTCCTAAACTCAAGGATCATCTATCTAATTTCCAATATGCAAAGAAGATTAACCCATTAGAAAAACAAAAACTCACGCCAAAAGAAAAAGGAAAAAGTTTATATTAGGATGCAACCTTATAATGTAGAACTACGGATGCACCTCAAAAATCCATCGGAAAAGGTTGTTTTAATATTGAAAAACCCTTTGATTGATCATCTCAACATCGAGATATATGACCATAAAAAATAAAAAGAATTTAAGTCTCAGATTTTACAACATATTATCTACACCGTCCATTTTCAAGATTTTCATATGTTTATAGATCTACTTGACTTTAACTATTTTTTAAATTTAAAATTTTATAATTAGATATAAAAATAGATTTTGAGATAATCCTAAGAACACTTTACATCAAAATTATATACCATGATAAAATTTGAAGGTACACCTTACCTCTACATCTACGGACGCATCCGTATGCAAGCTACACCCAAAGAAAAAAAAAGGCCTAGCTCCTAAAAAGAAAAAATAAAAAAAACTCACAACAAGATAAAAATCCTTAAATCTAAAAATAAAATAAAAACCACTGCTTCACCATGGACATGAAAAAAACAAAAAAAAAATTCAAGTTTTAGAAGCAGTGCATCTTGTAATGCATTTTTGAACAATCAATTTTCAAGTTTTCATAGATATGCTCGATCTACACTATTTTTAAAGCTTTAAATTTTATAATTAAAGATGAAAATATATTTTAAGGCTATCACAAAGATTTCCAGTATTGAAACCACATTTCTCAACATTATTTGCAAGTAGGCTTTAATTTTATTGTTAAAGCCTCAGCTCCATACAAACTGCACCCTTTAAATATTGCCAAAAGCTTAAAGCCTAAAAACTTCCGGGAAGACTATAAAATCATATTTTAAATATCTCAGCGAATTGCTTTCTTGTAATGTATCTAGGCCAAGCTCTCAAGTAAGTGGTAAGAAACCAGCACGCAACAATTGCCGATAACCTTAGGTCAACAGACCCATGTAAGAATAATAAACAATGAATTACATGCTGCAAAGCAGCACCCAAATAAGGCAGAACTGCTTGTCAACAGCATTGGCATGGTCATTTATACACTTCCCCATTGCAAATGGAACTTCTGACCATGGTCCCTTCCATTGAACAGTATTATTTAATAAAAACAAAGAAAGAAGTACTAGCCATATGGGCAAAGGCAGCTCAAAGTAGGGCCATAAGCTATATTTGAACCAAATTGACCATATTCATGCACTATGACAACATACATTTTACATTTTCAAATCACCCCCTGAGCAATAAAGTCATATTTTATTTTGCTCAAGAGATCTAATTCTTCCATCACATAACAAATGATGTATTGGTTGGTTTCTTTTGATCAAGCCACACAAACTGGCACCACTATTATTCTAGATGGGATCCAATGATGGAGGAAAACAGACCAAGTTAATCCACCCCCCAACCTATTTGTTCAAAGTCGAAACCTCTTTATTGCAGACAGGACATACCTGCATGGATATCCAAGAACTTAGCAGACATGAGTTAAAATGCTCAAAAGAAGAGGAAGCTATGAATATACCTTGTTTATTTGAAACCAATTGTTTATGCACTCCAAATGGTATGCATGTTTACAGGGAAGGTTCACGAGTGCTTCTCCTTCTTCATAGTCCACTTGACATATCGCACACCTATCACACCATTTGCCTCTTAGAAAAGGTCCAAACACTGATAAAATGCACTTCATTATACTTACTGATCAAGATTGCCGTCATTGGCAGATGCAGGCCTAAAAACAATAGAAGGCAAGGATGATATGATATTGGAAGATAGGCCTTTACTTTGTGTTCCAACTACTTCACCTAGTGCAATCAACTCCTATATACAGATATCTCATCAGGAAATTTTAATATATTAATGCACCCGTTTTGGGGAATTTGTATTTGTCGATATTTAACAGTAAAACTTTTTACGGCTTGACACACCTCATAGGACAACTCATCTGGATCAACATCTTCAGATGTATCCTGTATATCAGAAATTTAGGCATGTCATCACTCCATCATCTGATAGAAGATTATTATTCTCTTGTACAAATAGACACAAAACTTTCAAAAGAAGAGGAACTCATCGCACATGAATATTAAAATTGTGCAAAGAGGCACTTTCATTTTTATAACAATTATGTGCACAGGGGCTCTTAAAAAATACCATCTCACCATAATCTTCAAATATGGAAAACATATTTACATGGAAACACAGAATAGCAAGTTGAGTATTGCTAGAACTCCGACCATTGAAACGCTGATTTATTAAAATTTTGTAGGAAAATGCCTCACAGAAAGCATAAAAAGAATGCCCAGATTCTGATTGATAATTACTTACTTGCCACTTTGGTACATAATTAATTACCTGCAACTTTTCTTGTATCATATATTCATATCATATGAATATGCATTACAAGTACACTATTTTTAACCCGTGATTTTTACAAAGGACCCTATTTATTGCAATAGCACACAAATTGTCAAATTAAATTTAGAGACCTCCAGTCAAAAACTGCAAAAATATAGAAAATCTAAGCAGAAAAGATGAACCAGACAATTGTCTCATATCCATTGCAGCATGTACACACAGAAATGTCAATGTAATCATGGGAATGTCATATGCAATGATACGAACAAGACAAGTAGGGCTCACCAATAAAGGACTAGTGGTAAGCAGTACGGATTGATGGCATTCTATGAAAGTGACAAGTAAATTCAAGTGTGGCACCCATTGATGACATTATCTAGTAGAACCTAGTTGGGACAAATATAAGGCTGCTCTTCTATAGTCTATATGTTGGCCGCAGTAGACCATAAGATTCAGTCTTGGGCAATACATGCTTGGTATGACCAAAAAAGATGCCATGGAATAGTATTTTAACCAGGAAGATGAAGAGATTGATATACATTCGTCAGGGATGTCAACAAGGGATTGTAGCAAATAAACCATTTGCACTAAAAATGAGATCCAAATCAGCTTATACAAAATGCACACATCAACTAATGAGCTATAGCCACTATATTGATCTGTATCTTATGGTTCATTACAAGCTTGTGGAAGGAGTTTAAAGTCATTTCACACAAGGTTTGGGAAAGCTGAAAAAAAAAAATTGAAATAAGATGGGAAGGGAGAAAGAAAAAAGAAAAAAAAAAACTTTCACGACACTTTGATCACATTTGAAAACTTTCCTTCTTTTTGAATAATAAGTATGAAAATTGGACTTTAGTGAAAATGTTAGTGGTAATTAAAATGAACAGATTAGTTTTTATTTGATTAAAAATTCAGGTCTTAAAATTTGTGGAAAAATCCAGATACACAATGGAAAAATCTAATCAGGCGTTAAAGAAAGAGGCCTAAACAGTCATTATGAAACTGCATTGAACAAGAAGAAATGAAAAGCAAGAAGTGAATCTAACCAATGGCTGTGCCAAGAATATGCTGGCACCCCAAAGAGACATGCAACAGAATTACATGTTCTAGCCTCTCAATTTGTGGATAATTATGGAGAGGTTAATGCCACAAACAGGGCTGAGAGAACCTGAAAGTAAAGCAGAAATGCAATGATAAGATCAACGAATGATGGTCTACTCAAGGCACAATAACAGATTAAGAATGGCAAAAAAGGGTTCCAAGTGTCCTAATTCTAGTGCTGCATCTGGCAGATAGAATAATCCCTTCACAAAAATTATGGAAGAGAAAAAACGAAAAAAAAATCACATTTCTACTAGCAGGCTAAAATAGAGGACGCTTCTATACATAAGTGGAAGATTTGGACACTAATTGTTCAAGGATAAAGATGATCTGTGGACAACAGGTAAAGTAATTCTATGTGGTGAGGGATAGATATGTGGACAGCTTCATTTGAAGCTGCCATTCAGGACCAGTTCAATGCCAAATCTAGACCTAATATCCACAAGCCAAAGCTTTTGTTCACTGCAATGGAATAGTAAGCTGGAAACAAAAGGAAAATTTTTAGGAGAACTACTTCATTTGTTACTCCGTAAAAGATCCTTACATTTAAGTTAATAGAGTGAGAGGCTGAGAAAGAAGAAATGCCAGCAAATTCTTAAGACGTTTGAAATTAAGCTCATTTTGTAATGGGCCAGTTTGAAATGCACTGCAAAATACATTTGGAAACCATTTTTGAGTTGAGGAGGACATGTGGTCAATGCTGAACCCACATGTTCTTTTGGAAATCCAGTGAAATGGCGAAACCCATTTATATATGGGCCATCACGTACTTTTTTTGTGTGAGATACTGGCATGAAGACCAAAAGTTTTTGTTAACATTTCACTTGTAGCCGATGGTTGCTGTGGAATACCCTATCACGAACAGGTGCACGTATATTCTACGTGGAAACTGGCCCGTAGTGCAAGAGTCATTGTTGTACTTCAAAAAGTGACACTCGTAGGTTTTTCCATGAATTGGCTTTTTTCGATATCTTGAGTCAATAATCCAAGAGAACGGAGAGAGTGAGGAAGATCTCACGCATAGAATTAGAGCTGAGTGGGTGAAATGGAGATGTGCATCTAGAGTGTTATCTGATTGCTGCATACTAATAAAACTGAAGGGGAAGTTCTATAACACAATTGTAAGACCAGTTATACTTTATGGGATAGAATGTTAGGTGGTCAAGAAACAACAAATCCATAAGATAATTGTAGCTGAGATGAGGATGTTGAGATGGAAGAGTGGCAAGACAAGAAAGGATAAAATCTAAAATGAATACATTCCAATGAATTTCGGTTTGGCTTCAATAGGTGTTAAGATGAGGAAAAGTAGACTTATGTGGGCTAGCCATGTAAATCGTAAACCTAATACAACACCGGTTAGGAGGTGGGATTTGGTTCAAGTGGAAGGCTCTAAAAGGATAAAGGGAAGGCCCATAAGAATATAGATAGAAGTAGTAAGAAAATATATGGTGGCATATGATCTTATTGAGGATATGGCCTTTTATAGAGCAGAATGGCAGAATAAGATTCATGTTCCCGACCCTAAATAGTTGGGATAAGGCTCAGATGATGATGATAATGGTTTTTTTCAAAAGAAGATCCATAACTCATGATGCCATAGCAATTAAGAAGGTCAAAGAAAGCATTGTATGTGGATTGCATGAACATTGGAGGCCATTACCTAAATTTATGAGTATAAAGTATGATTTTGAGCCATTATCCCTGCCTCAGCTGCACTCAAAGATGTCTGAAATTCATTTTAATACAGACTGGAGAAAGATGGAAGAATTTCCTTGCAGACCCACGCAAAAAACACGTGACCAGTATAGATTAGAAGGCCAACAACCTTAGCTACACGCTAGTAACAATACATAAACATGAATGAATCCCTAATTAGATATGGTGTATTGCACTGATAATTACCCAGTCAGCAGGGCTGGATGTTAATTAACTTAGTTCCGAATCAATATTTTGCAATAATCATAAAATCCATCGAGAAGAAAAGCTACAAAATTGGCAAATAATGAATTGCCTGTTTAATCAAAGAATAAATAGAGAATGGGGCGATTACCAAGATATATAATTTCATCATTTAAAAGGCTAATTATTATTTAACAGCCAAAAATAACAAACTACACCATATTGTTCCATAGACCAAGATTTCAGACATTTTGCAAACATCCCAAACCACCAGTGATAAAGCGAGGGGGGGGGGGGCGGGGGGGGGGAAGATCCAAAAGACAAAAATAACTTAATGCGCATTTAATGGTTTCCCAGCTCTACAAGTCAACAAAACCCCTTAATGGACCAGGCACCGGAAAGACTACATCACTTGAGTTCTTAAGATAAGGACAAGAAGAATCTTCTATTTTCTGTAGTTGTGTGAAGTAACTTGCAAACAAGAAAATCATGGACATTAGATAATCTTAAAGGATGATCATGCTCCTAATTCTTACATCATTCAGTATACAAGAACTCAATGAAATCCATGACATAATGTCATAATCTGCCTTGAGTATAGTACTTGAAGCAAAGTAATCATTGAGAGGAACACAATTTATCCATTTTTTCATTCAAGAACATGGGAAATAGCAAAGAGAAAACTGGAAACAATTTATATGATACTATAAAGAAGACCATGCCACTAATGAATCATTTCCCTAGCGCTTTAATCAGCTTCTATATATATATATATATATATAATGCATTGTTGAGCACAGAAATGGAGCAAAAAAAACTTTATTGTCAACCAGACCCACTCAACAGGACAACATGAAATGGTAATACTCAATGATAAAACCTGGTCGTTACGTATAATGTAATCATCACGGCATTTGTGGTTTAAAGAGTACCTCGTAGTTTGTGCTGAGTTCTTCCAAATTCTCAATTTCCCCTAAAGAACACCATTTAAAGATATTTTAGTGCATTTGAGCAAAGTGCAGCCATGTATATATGTGTGTGTGTTTATTGCATGTGTGTGTGTGAGAGAGAGAGGGAGAGAGATGTTATAATCATTCAGGAGGAAAACAACTCACAGTCATTAATGCCAGCAAGGGCTGACATACGATCAGCCATGTCATGAGCTTCATCTCTTTCTATATCCCTTTCATTTGTCTCACCATCAATCTGCTCCCTTCTCGCACTGATATGTGATTCAACATCAAATTCGTCATCATAATCATCATCTTCGGCATCACTATCTTCTTCCTCTTCTTCATAGTCTCCATCACCATAACTGGTACTTGTGGACAGTGAGTCTTCAGCCAACTCCCTGTCCCTCTTGAACATCATATATGCTCTTTCCTAAGATAAAACTAAAATTCAATTAGCATAATGATTGTAGGAATGTTGTAAAGCCCATCTCAATTTTCAATTTGATTTGCAATAAGAATAAATAAACCCTAAATTAAACATTCCTTACTCATTGTATACACACTGCAGTCATTCAAACTGATATCATTCTTTTCATTCTTTTTTATTTTAATATTGCTCCCTCATTTTTCATTCTTTTTTAATTTAACACTGCTCCTTAACCCATCGTAATAAATATCAATTGCCCATCCAAGGTCTAACAGTTTTCGTACTTCTTTTATAAACTGTAAAATTGTACACTCAATTTTCCCATGTAGTTACCAAGCATTTATCTTGTCTCGATTCTGCAGAAAACATATATTTGGCTCCTCTGTCATTACTATTATAAATGTCAATTTCAATTGCAGTGATTTTCCCACCCCGAGTTATCTTGAAGACCATCACATTTAGTCACAAGACACAGGTCCAATCACAACTTTTCAACAAATGCCACTTTTTAGTCACCATTGATCATCTCAAACAAACATTTCTCTTGCTCTAATTGCTTGCTCTAATTGATACCTATATAAGATGCATATGAAAATTTGCAATGAAACTGCACAATTACCTGCCTGAATAATCATCCAACCCCAAGGACCAAGTTTGGCTTGCCTATCTATGACAAGGTTAGTGTCCGTAGTTCATATATTTTTTAGATAAAATTGGGTCAATATAAAGCAACTTCGATAACTAGGCCGAGTCCCTTAGAACTCAGCCGAGTTGCTCAAACTCGGCCCCATGTAGAGCTAGTCCTCAGGTACAAATCCGAGTCAAACAAAAAAATTTTAAAAATATGAAATATTAATATTATGTTTTTTTGTAAAATCAACATACAAATATTGTATATATAATTTTGATTTTTTGATGATGATTTGTTAGTTTTTCTTGTTATATGCCCTATTTTTATATTTACCCTATTTTGAGGATTTTTCTTTCTAGCAGTAAATCATTTTTTTAAAAAGACATATTTGATATATATATATATATATATATATTTCAATTTTATTTGGAACTTTAATGTTATTTATAGCTTACTTCTTTTAACAATTTTTTTGAATTTTAAGTGCTTTTTTAGGCCTGTATACTAATGGGGCTAGTCCACTCAGACTTGCTCAAGTAACTCGGCTCGGTAACTCGGCTCGGCTTTGGCCCACGTCAAGCCAGAGTCCAGTTTTCAAACCTGGATGTAAAGAGAAAAAAGTGTTTCAAAACATAAGTAAGGAGTTTGTCATTGTTAAGAGAGAGATTGAAATTGTCTTTTAGTAATATTGTGTAGGGCATTATTTCATTTTTTACCCTCAAGGGTAATGTCCTCTACTGTATATATAAATGTGTATATATATATACACTCAATTGTAAATTGTGTGTGTGAAATGAATGAATATACAAGTATTCTTACTCTCTATCTAGGGTTTCTATCATGGTATCAAAGCCTTTGATCCTCTACTTCCCTCAACAGAGCTGTAATCTGTAAGTGCCTCATCTCTCTCTACGAAATTGTTCTTTCTTTCTCCAGATTCTCTGATTATCGATTTTCTATGTATTGTGCGCATTAGCATCAGAAGTCATTCGCCTCTCTTGGTTCTCTATCTTTGTCTAAAGTAGCAGCAAAGCTCACTCGCTCTTTCTCTCTCTCTCTGTGGCAACTTCATCAGTTGACAATATATGTTTTCTTTTTCTAGTTTGGCAGATTTGTCAAGGACCTCTCTCTCTAACAAGACCTCTCTCACTCCTAATATTAGTAAAGTGGTTACTTTCTTAAAGCTCTTGATTCTCTGTCTCTACCACAGTATTGAAGCTCCTTTTTCTCTACGCACTAGTCACTCTCCCTAACTTGCAGTGCACTCGGCTCTCTCTCCTCCTTACAATTGGATTGCTACAACTATCTATTGACCTTTGGTTGTTCTTAAGTATTTGTCCTTTCTTGGTTACACTCATGTGCTTTTGTCCTATTAAGCAGTAAGTAATAGTTGGGGATATAGTACAGTTGCTTTCTCTGCCTCCTCAAAGTGATAGTTCGGCACAGATTGTACCAAAGTTGTCTCTGTTTCCAAGTGATAGTTCGGCACACATAGTACCGAAGTAGTCCTAAAGCAGTCTCTAAAAGTTGTTTCAAGTACCAAAGTATTTTCGAAAATCATCTAAAACCAACTCCTTAGTTATGGCCCCACTGAATTTTCCAGCCTTTATATCCATTAGAGACAACTACCTCAAATGGAAGGCTCAAGTCTTGAATTGTATTGAAGGCTTAAATCTTGAAGGTCACCTTGATGGGTCTAGTCGGCCACCAAATGAATTTATTTCTAAGGAACCAAAAGAAAATCAAGGCATCAATCCAAAACCAACAAAGAACCCCAAATTTCTAGAATGGCGAATGAATAATAAACACTATTGAGTTGGTTACTTTCTACTCTCTCCGATGATTTGCTCACTGAAGTGATGTACCTGAAGACAGCTCAAGAGGTGTGGAGACGCTTATAATACATATCAAAGGGAAACATTTGCCAATGTTCTCCAACTTAAAATAAATTGATCAGTTTAAATAGGGGCAAAAGGGGCTCTCAAACGGTGACTGAATACCTGAACAAGTTCAAAACTATATACGACCATCTCGTTGCAATTGGTAGTCCAGTAAGCGATCAAGATATGATACTCTATACTCTCAAAGGTCTTGGTCTAGAGTTTAAGTCTTTTGAGACCTCCCAAGTGACCAAACCTCCATTTCCATCATTTTTAGAACTTCAATCCTCTCTCCTCACATATGATGCTCGGTTTGTATCTTCATCGATGGTTGAAAGTAATCCTCAAGCTTTGGTGAACGCACCATCAGTGCACAGAGAGGGATATGGTCGAGGACGTGGCCGTTATGGAGGTAGAAGAGGTAGAGGTCGTATCTAATATAAGCAAAGGTATTCTTGGAGCCAATCCATCTTACCATCAACCTCCTCAACCAAGAATGGGTATGCCACCTCGAGTAACTTGCCAGTATTGTGGGAGATATGGACACATTGCTAAAAACTGTTGGGACATTAAAACGCCTCATCTTCCTACGGTGTGCTAGTGCGTGATTTCAGCAATCTGTCGGCAACTCCCCCAACTGATCGGTCCTGGGTTATGGAATATGGTGCAACTGCTCATATAACAGATGAAAACTCTCAACTTCAAGGTATGATTCCTTACCACGGCCCTTGCATAGTATTTACTGGCGATGGTACTGCCTTACCTATAACCCATATTGGAACTATGTCTATTTCCACTACCTTTGGTCCTTTAAATATCCCTAATTTTTTACTTGTTGCCAACTAAAGAAACAACTTATATCTGTATCTCAATTTGCTAAGGATTTTAAATGTTGTTTTGAGTTTTCTCCTCATGGTTGTGTCATGAAGGATCTACAAAGTGGGAAGGTAATTGCTAAGGGGATGCTAAGAGAAGATTTGTATGTGCTTCAAAATGATCAACTCTACAGTCTTGCTACAAATATTTCCAAAGCTAGAGGAGGAGCTTTTATTTTGTCGCATGAGTGCCTAAGTCATCCTAGTTTCACTATTGTCAGTCATCGTGTACGAGAGTTATCTCTACCTAATTTTGTTGATGACCTATCTTCTGGTTCGTTCTTGTCAATTAGGAAAACAGTTCGAGTCTACACTTGACTCAACTAACAAAAAGTCTAATGGTGCACTGGATTTAATTCACAGTGATGTTTAGGGTCCAACCCCAGTTACTTCCTTATCTGGTTCTAGATTTTATGTTATTTTTGTGGATGATTATACTCAATATACTTACATATATTTCTTGAAGCAAAAATCTGATGTGTTTAATTGTTTTGTTAAGTTTCACACCTATGTTGAGCGTCAATTTGCTTGCAAACTTAAGGATTTTAGGTCTGATGGTGGAGGTGAATTCACCTCTCATGTTTTTAAAGAATATTTAAGTCTACATGGAATCCACCATCAATACTCATGTCCATACACACCAGCACAAAACGGTGTTGCGGAGCGCAAGCACCGTAATATTGTTGAGAGTAGTCTTTCCATGATGTATGCAAGTAGCCTACCCCAATTCCTTTGACCATAAGCCTTTTCCACTGTTGTGTATCTCATTAACAGGTTGCCAAGTTCTACATTATCTTTCATATCTCCCTTCCAAAAGCTTTTTTGTAATAAACCAGTTTACTCATTTCTTCATGTCCTTGGTTGTGTATGCTTCCCAAATATTCATTCTTCTCAAATAAATAAATTTTCATGAGTGTGGGTTTGTTGGCTACAATCTAGAACATAAAGGTTACCGATGTTATGACAAAGTGTCAAGATGCTTTTTTATCACAAGACACGTAACATTTGAGGAAACTAGGTTCTACTTTAAAAGCCAGTGTTCCTCAACCAACACAAGTAATGACATGCCAAACAATGTGTCTGTACCTATTTCACTACCTTTTCAATTGCAGGAAAAAGTACACTCGCAAGCTCCTATCTCCTTTGAGGTTACAGATGAACTATCTCAACAGCATCACCCTCATCAGTCATCTCCTCACTCTGACAAGCTTGATCCGCAACCTATTTCCTCGGCAGACATTTCACCACCACCTTCTCTCTCTCCTACTTTAAACTTAGACGCATCTCCCACAATGCCACATGATTTATCTGACAAACCCTTAGAAGTTTCATAGATACCCCCACGTCGTACCTCTCGCTCAACACAACCCCCTAAGCATCTATTAGACTACCAAGTTTACTCTGCAACCTCTCCTGACACTATCTCTAAACCCATAACAACAAAATAACCTATTGAAAATTTTACCTTAGAGAGCCTGCCTCCCAATCATCAAACATTTGCGACACAAGTTTTTTATTCTATACTTCCTCTAGTTCACCTGACCTCAAAGCATACTCTGATGCTGATTAGGCAGGGTGTCCTAATAATCGTCGGTCCATTACAGGTTTTTGTATCTTTTTAGGAAAAAGTCTAATTTGCTGGAGTAGCGAAGAGCAGGCCTCAATATCAAAATACAGCACAGAGTCAGAACATATAGCAATGAGAAAAAAAAAAAGTATTGTTGCAGCTGAAATTATTTGGCTACATATGCTCCTCAAGGAAATTCGTGTCTCCACAATTAAACCAATCATTCTAGCTAGTGATGATCAAAATGCTATGCGACTAGCCACCAATCCTATCTTCCATGCTCGCACTAAACACATATTAGTTGATTATCACTTCATTAGAGACAAGGTTGTTTCTAGTGCTATTTCCATGGCCTTTGTCCCTTCAGCCCATCAGCTGGCAGACATGTTTATTAAACCCCTGACAAGGCCCAGACACCACGAGTCCATAGACAAGCTCTCAATGCACAAGATGCATGCTCGGCTTGATGGGGTGTTAAGATAGAGATTGAAATTGTCTT
>NW_006500357.1:3291308-3303502 GCF_000471905.2 Amborella trichopoda | reverse complement strand
GGGTCATTGAGAGAGAGAGAGAGAGGAGAGAGAGAGAGATGGCTGGATGGATGGTTGTACGGGCCTATAGTTGTACGGGGATGGGGCCTTTACTGAGAGAGAGAAAGAGCGACGATATTTAAATTTGAGCAATTTTAACTCAAGATTAGAAGTTTAGGATCGACGGTGATCCATAAGGGTCTCACACCACTATTTGTGGCAGGGTTCTCTAGAATCATTTCCCATAGTTCAAATACCGGCAAGATATAGCACCAACATGAACCATAATTGTTTGGTCTTTCTTTAATTGGTTAATGAAGTTGACTTTATTTTGGCGCATAGCCCTTGATAGAGCAGAATGACGGACCAAGATTCATGTACCCAAAATAGTTGAGTAAAAGCTCTGATGATGATGACGACGACTTTATTTTGGTGCATTGTTCATTTTAGTCAAAGTGGGTTGCCAATCAGTGTAGGCCTGTAGTCCTTCAAACCGGGGCCAGTTGGTCATTAATGGCTCGTATATAGGGCTTGGTAAACGCATACCCTTGAATAATTTGGGCTTGAGCATGGCTGTATGGTTTTGGGAAAGTCAAGGCTAACCTTAGCATGACCACCAGCTTGTTGGAGGCCTATTGTTGGGTCTATCTGGCCTTTAAAGGCCTTATAAGAGCTTGTATGAGCATTTTATACAGTGGAACATAAACTCAGTGGGAGTGTGGTCCTTTTGTGCACCATACTAAGCAAATATTATTTGCTGATACTCAGACTAGGCTCGATGAGCTAGGCCAGTCGAGGTTTGGAAAAACCCAAGATAGTTGGGCATAGGGATCTACCGAGAAGGGTTTAGTGGGTTATCCCTTGATGACGTCGGAGTATGCCCAGATGAGAGCCCATGGACTGTGTGGCCCTTGTTTGTGATGAATAGCCTTTAGAGACAGGGTTAAAGCGTCACCGTTGATATAACATGGCATGTACATACATAACCGTCTTGAGATTCACCAATGAGGGTGAAACGTGTATATGTGCTAGAGATTACCCCTATGTACCATATAGTCATGATTGCATCATGATCTGAAAGACCATGATTTTTTTCTCTAGGGGAGAACCTGAAATCTATAAACTAGGATTGTGTCATCTAGTCTATTGGCTGACTTTGGTGGTCCAATCATGAGCCCCTGCAATAGACTGTGGGTCATGGGAACTGCTGAGTCAGTTTGAGAAAGCTCGACGGATCGTGATTCGCAGTTGAAGGTGAATTGCTCCCATATATTGATACTTTCCTAGATCTAACGGATCTGATTCCCATCAAAATTAATTAATTTAATGTTATATGATTTGTAGAATATTTATTTGTATTTTTGTGAATTTTATGATATTTTATTTTTGTCATTTGGATTTATAAATTAAGAGAAATTAATTTTTCAATGTTTTAAAGAAAATATAAGATTTAAAAATTCTAAATATGAAATAAAATACTTTTTAAAAATATATGGGACCTCCATAAAATATCGAGCCCAAAATTTAAATACATGTGGATTAGGTGGGCCTACACGGGTGGCACTCCCTACCAATTCACGTATTCTTCTTGTGAATAATGCTTATCTCTTGTTGGCTTATCTTTTGAGTATAGTCACGATAAGGTTGAATATTTGAGATATTTACTAAATCTTTGAATCACGATTTATTGATCCAATAATTAAGGATTGGATATATTAAAATATAAGTTTTTTTTATTTAATGACAATCTTGATTCAATAATTAAGGATTTGATATATTAAAATATAAGCTTTCCTTATTTGATGGGAATAGATTTAAGAAATGGAGGATAATACTCTAGTTCATCTCTTTGAATCTTGATGGTGGATCAAAGAGATAGATTGTTCAAATCTCTCACCCAACAAGTCTCCTTAGATCGACGGTTGAGATTTGACCCTACAAATTGAGGTAAATTCTATGACATAGAAAATCTATAAAAAAAGTCTCCCTATGAGATATGTATTCTCTTCTCTCTCTTTAACAATCATCTCTCTCCTTACCCAAAATTGAGCTCTCTTCCAAAAGGAAGGCGCGCCCCAATTTTTTTTCTCTCTTCTATCTCTCTCCAAGTTGCACCATTTATCTCTCTCCAAGTTGTACCATGTTTTGGTGGCACCCACCACCTCTGTTCTTTGTGGGTGGCAAAGGCGTGTAACCCATTGCTAGTAGATATCTCCATCTCTCTTCATATTCATCTCTCAAATCTCTAAAATCAAGCTAAGAGGCTTGATCAAGATTAAGTCCTTGAGTGGATTTTTGTCATAGTAGGAAATCAACATATCGATCATAAATCCCGAGCACCATCGGAACGAGGAGACTCGGCGTGGGGTGTACTAAGCTTGGTTGAGGTAATCTCCAGCAATTTTACCTTTTTTAAATATTTACTTCTCTTCCCATAAAGCAATAAATTCTAGTTTTGTTTCTTGAATAAAGAATTGTATTTGAAGATGTAGCAACTAAGAACCGATTTTATTTTATTTTATTTTATTTATTTTAATAGTGGTTCGATTATAATTGGACATTATAAGTGATCTTGCCGGTGTAGGGATAAAGAATTTTTTTTTAAAATATCTACACCGTGCTTTATCATAAAGTCCTTTCACCTATGTAGGCACACCAAAGATTTGCTTAGGTTCGATCCAAGCTTATTTCCAAGCAGGGTTTGTTTGGCTGCCCTGGTTTGCCCGCAGGCGGAACTTTACAAATGGTACAGGCAAGGCTAGGGACGAGCCTAGCCGTAGCATATTGGGAACATGTCCCTGCTTGAGCCTAACCCGTTGGCAAACCTCATGTCTGACTTGAGATATACCCAGGGTTTCGTTTTGACAAATTTCAAGTGAACACTCGTGTTAGAAAATAGACTAGAAGAGTCAAGACACCCCCTCTCAATGACACAACCATGGTGTCTCACTATCAAAGCCAAAGTATAGGTTGATAAGTTTTTGGGACATCTAAATCTAAAAATTATTTGGAAATTTTTTTAATTTTATATGAAAAACCTAATTTTTTTGGTCTTTATTATGTTTCCAAAAATACCCCTGCTTCGACCTTTGAAGTGTCGAAATGGTTTTGTGAGCACACATTGAGCACCAATTGGACCCTTCAACTAGATCGCCCGTCACAAGGTCGAACTAACTTTTTGTAAGTGCAGTATTGCCAGTTCGCCCCTTGACCATGAAATCTTATAGAAGCCGGTTCTACATGTGTGCATACGACACTTACTTAAGCCAATTCAGCTATCGAAAGATTGAATTGGCATCTATAAGCACCAATTCAACTCTTGGAGGGTCGAACTAACTTGTATTGTGTATACCAAACTTATGTAAGCCGGTTCAACTTTTGAAGGGTCAAAACTAGTGCTCACGGGGTTGAGCTAACTTTTGGTTCGTGTACAATACTTAACACAAATCAAGTTTGATTCCTCAAGGGTCAAATGGGGTTGTGTGAGCACTTTTGGTGTGTGTACTATTCTTGCAGGG
Source organism: Amborella trichopoda (assembly GCF_000471905.2). The sequence continues at coordinate 3,300,005 of NW_006500357.1, read as the reverse complement.
TTGAAATGGGAGGATTTTCAAAAATAGAAAAAAAAACACTTTGATACTATTTATCTTTCTTACAAATAAGTCACGTGTCTGTCAAATTGGATGGCTCGACATGTGTTACAATTTAATTATTGTTATTATTATTTTTAAAGTTCCAATCTAGTTAAAGAAAAAACAGACCTCCACATAAAATTGTAAAATTTCCAGACTATTGTTTAATTTCAAAAAGAGGGATCCATACATTAATTTTCCCTTATATTTTAGGACACAAAAGACATGCCATCTTGATGTCTATAGTTTGGATTGCATGCAATTAAGACAAACATTGAACAGAGCCATATGTTACATTCAATTCAAGTTTGGGACCTGGTCTCTCCCTTTCTAAACTTTGGCACAAGGTATAATATTGTCATCCCTCTGTCTCCTCTCTCTCTCATGGAGCCTCTTTCTCACTCCATCCACCAAGGCCTCGTTCCCGATTTACAGCCACCATCCGACGGTTTTCACCTTTTGGAAACTGGGCATCCTGATACCAGGTCGGTAAAATCTCCCTTTTCTTTATTCTCTGTCCTTTCTTTAATTCATTCATATGGGGTTGACTTCCTGTGATCCTTGGCACCTGTTGTAATGGAACCCTCACTAGTTTTGTTCATATTGTGACTGGGTTTTTCTTTTCATCTCCTTTGTGTTGTTTTTGTGGGCTATTGGGTACTGTTGGCTTCTTCCATGGTGGAATTTGGCTTGAAAATTTCTGAATAAATCTCGTATAGAATGGAACAAAATTAGATTTTGAGAACGAAATGTATTGTTTGCTCTGATATTTCAGTGTATATTCTCTCTGTGGGCATAGCGTAAGGTCGATGCCTTTGATGCTGCTTCTATTGGCGCTTATCTCATTTTTGTTGCTCAATTGTCTGAATATGGCCCAAAAGAGTAACACATGGTTTTGTTAGTTTAAAGCATTCTCCGAAATCATATCGGGCCCCTTTATGCTAAATTTGAACATGTATCTTTAGTTTCTCGGAAGTCTAAATGTATTGCTTCTTACAGTAACAACGTTACTGAAAAATTGGTGAAACCCATCTCAATAATGACATAGTCTTTATAAATTGTCTATAACATGGATTTCCAATATAACATTCCTTGTCTCTGAAACCTGAATTTGGTGAATGTTAATTAAAGTTTATGGAATAGATGGTAATTTATGTTATGTTGGTAACAAGTTAATCAATGACATTCTATGTTAACATTCACAAAAGTTTTATTTGTTGAGAATCCAGACCAATCATCCGTGACTTGTCTGAGTCGAATCGGACTCAGGGGAGTTACTCGGACTTGCCCTATGCAGCTGAGGCCGACGGTGTACACCCTACATTATGTTCAGTTTAATTCAAATAACATCTAAATGTTTTTTTGTCTAGTGTTTAAGACTTTATGGGCCTCATGTTTGAGATTCGAACCCCCTCAAACAACTCCGTATCACCCTATTTCTTTAGATACATGTCTTGTTTTTCTTCTTTCGGCCTCATGTTTTTTTCTTTTCTTTTTTTGTTGTTTTAGAAGTGGTTCAAAGAAATTGTCCATGGGGTGGTTCAATCACAAAAACTCTTGCTCAACATCTAACCAAAGCACCATTTGAATGTTTTTGTAAACAAAAGGTATGTTTTGTACATATAAAGTAGTTCTTTTTTGAAAAGGGGTTCAAAAATTTATCTCGAGTGGTTTGATCCCCAAAACATCCTGTAAAGAGCCCACAACATCTAACTGACGCACCATTTGAAAGTTGATGTAAACAAAACGTATGTTATATATCTAGTTTTTTGCTTTTTTATTTTATTTTATTTATAACAAGGGCTGGACATTACTTCAACTTGCTCGTGTAACTTATACCTCAGCCAAGGGTGAGTACAGTGGCCGAGTTGAGTCCCGGTACATTGATCTAGACCATTGTGATTTGGTTCATTGAAGATGGTCCCAAACCAGCCTGATCCTTCAATAAATTGTGAAGTGAAACAAAATTACTGAACTAAACAAGGCTCAATATTTGTTTCTTTAATATCAATTGACATGGATACTGAAACTAGACAGTTTTATTTACATATCAATCCAGCAATCAATGTGTTTCATACACACCAATGGATGATGTTCTTCACAACAATGAAGAATACAAGATGGTTTTCTTTTTTCATTTTTTCATATGCATAATAAAAAAAAATGCACAAACAACAAATAAGGTGGACCTAATATGTTTATCACCACTTATATACTATTTTGCAATTCATTTAAAAGTGGGTACGAGTGGTTATTGAATGTATCCTATGTGCATATAAAGATGCCCCCCTCCACACACAACTTTAGTGATTCATATGTGTTAAGAAGGAAATACTTATCTAACCGATTGTAGGAGCTGCATTTCACTTGAGCACATATGGATCAGTAAATGATCAGTTAGCATTGGACATTAGAAGTATTGCCACTGAGATGAATTAATAGGTATTCTCTGACAAGCTGTCATTGTTAAGTCTTTGATAAATTAGATGCAGAGAAGAACTAGGACAGCAGTTTTGTACCATGCGCATAGTACAAGTTATAAAGATTCTTCTAAAAGTGAACTCATGAATATCTACCAGAAGGAAGCGAGAGGCTACATGCTCTTCTCCATTGACTGTTGTTTAGACTGTTGACATTCGATTTGTTAGTTAAGGTTAACTGATGTGCTTCCAATAATCATATATGGAAAATAGTCTCACATTAATAGAACAATCATTATCTACAACTATTGACAACCTTTTGGCTGCCTATACGTGTAATCTTGGTACTTTAACATTTCACTTGTTCCTGTTCTAGTTTGGCCTATTTTTTTGATGTGTATGAATATGATTTTGCAAATTGAAGTTAAACAATTCATGTTTCTGTAAATATTGGTTGTCTTTTGAGTAAGTAACCTTCTAAGTCTATTAACCGTTATATTCTGCCTGGTTGGTTTTTGTGTGCACGTAGTTGACTTTGGTCCTCATGTTTGCTTCATATATACAATGTATACTAGATATGGCAGGAGGGTAGAAGCCAACGACCCAACTACTGCAAGAAAAGTTCAGAAAGCTGACAGAGAGAAGCTCAGGAGAGATCGCTTAAATGAGCAGTTTCTTGAATTGGGAAGTGCATTGGGTGCGATATTGTACTCCTTTTATTTGTTTGAACATTTACTAGAATTTTCCAAAATTGACTGGATGGAATGCACCTTTACTATATGAGTGTATTGAAATTGAATTCTAGGTGTCCCAAAATCCGTATTATTTTTAATATCAAAGTTCCTATTGATACTTATTGCTTTTAAGGTAAAAGGAAGTAAAAATTATTGATATTATTGTATTAAGTTAATGAATTAGTTGTTTTTGGGAAAAAGAAGGACTTGTTGATACTACAAAAATTAGTATGTTGGGCACTGTAATCTGTTTATTGTCTACCTTATCTATGGCCCTTGACAGCTGGGTGCTTGGGTAATACTTGAAATGATAATGTATGAAAATCGTCATAATCAGCCAGGAATTGACCGGAGTTGAGATTGAATATTACAGATTTCGGACTTTAATATTTCAAAATTTGCAGACCCTGACCGCCCAAAGAATGATAAAGCAACCATCCTCACAGATGCAGTGCAGATGCTGAAAGACTTAACTGCCGAGGTTAACAGACTAAAAGCTGAAAATGTATCTCTTTCAGAAGAATCGGACGATGTATCCGTTCTCCTCTATCTCTGATTCCTTTATCTTTGATTGGTTTTGAAAGTTTGAATGAATTGAACATTGTTTCCCTGAATGCAGCTGATGCTAGAGAAGAACGAACTCAAAGATGAGAAGGCAACTTTAAGGTCTGACGTAGAAAGCCTTAGGATTCAGTATCAGCAAAGGATAGCAGTTATGTTTCCTTGGGCACCCATGGATCCAACAGTTGCAATGGGTCCCACCCCATACCCTTTCCCAATGCCCACTCTAGCTACCCCTGATTCTCAGCGAACCCCAACACAAGGGCATGCACAAGCTTCTATGACTCCTTTTATGCCTGTTCCTTTCCATCCTTCTATTCAACCATTCCCTTTTTTTAGGAGTGTAGACCCCAGTGGTAATAACCAGTATTTGTCCCTTACACCCTATGCTTCAACTGTTAATGTGCACTCTCATGTAGAAAGACCCTCAGCACAGTATCCCTCTCCTGTTCCTCCATTGCCAGGCTTTGTTTTACAGTTACAGCCTACAATCTCTGTGCCAGACCCTAGGTCTCTCACACCGAGCATGCCAGTAGCCAATCACGAAACTTTGGGATTTCAACAAGGTAGCATTGCCACTGAGTTGTCCCCCTGTGAATCTGCCAAGAAGTGTGAAGATTTGCATTCTTCTATGGGTGCAGATTTGGAGCTTAGAACTCCAACCTCTTCGTCAAGAGATTCTACTTGCCAATCAAAATGCTCGAGGAGTGATTCTCAAGAAACAGGAGAGAACCAGGTGCGTCTTTATGCAACTGTATGCACCTTATTTAATCTCTGTTCACAAGCCCTAATTTTTAGGGACAGTCGCTTGGGGTTCTATTAACACTAAAGGAAAATATCAACTTCTGAGGTTTATTTATGGCTTCTAGGTTCTTTGTAACATAAATGTTTTAATCCAGTCATATTTTACTTTTCCAAGGCCTTGTAGCATTTCATACGTGGCATTTCTGAACATTCTTGATAAAACGACCAGTTTGTTATCATGCTAAGTACATACCTAAATGGGCATTCATGTGGTTTCAATTTTCTCTTTATAATCGGAAAAGTCTATTGATGCTTACACTTTAATGGTGATTTTTTACAGGAGTGTTCGATTAAAACAAAGAAAACAAAGCAATCTTCTGATTCCAGTGCCGCTGCCGGAAGCGCTTGTCCAGGAAAGTGTTTGGATGATGCACTTTCTGTGAACCTTGGCAACAGTTCTTCTTCCGAAAGTTGTGATGGCTCCCCAAGCAACAAAGAATGTGCTGTGCAGACCTGATTTGTTGTGCGAATGTAGAACCCGTTTCCTTCTTTTTTTTGGTATAATTTGTTTCATAAATCTTTCTCTTTTGCACCAGTTATATTAACATGAAGAAATGGAAGGGGTTCATGATGATGGTCCAGATTGATGGCTAATCCTCGCAACCGTAGAAATCCTGTTGATCCATTTAGAGTTCAATTAGCCTTTATTAGTGTATGGGTGCTGCCTAGATCAAAATCCAGGTATTGTTGTCTAGTAAAATGATGATGGGGTATAGTTTCAAAAAAAAATGATGATGGGGTGAATTATTGAGATGAGAATTTTTCAGCGATGAGGAGAGCCAAAAATGACGTACATAAAGATAAACCGGCGGGCTCCATGATTACATCACTTATGACCTCGATATGGGATGTCTTCACTGTGCGGTTTGATGATATCTCAATGGAATCCTCAAGTACTGTTTCATCTCAAATCATCAACATGAGTGTTTTCTTCTCCTTCTCCTCGTGATAGAAGTGACCTTTGAAACGAGGCTTCTAGCCCATTCTCAACATGCCCCTGAGCTACGAGTGAGGTAACCGAATGAGTAAGGCGAAGACCATTCCACTTGCGTTTGGGTTTGGGAATAGCTCCTCTCCTACCTGCACCTTGGGGTTTCAGTCGACATTCAGAGTCTAAGACCAGCTACATCAGTCAACATTGTCAGTCTTATGACCTACAGATGCACATGCATAGAATACCTGTCGTATGCACAGGAGCAGGTCCACATACATGAGAGAAGGAACACGGGTGGGCAGGGGAGGGCCCCTAACCTTCTCCCAGTATCCAGTTGGTTAGGGGAAAGTATAACACTGGATAACAACATGTTTTGAGATGGTAGAACTTGCCGAAGTCAGCTTGATTCGCCAGGTGGGTGAATTTTATGAAGGAAAATGATTTTTTTGAAGGAAAATGATTTGATAGGGCTGCAGCCTATCAAAGTAAGTAAAGCCTCACCTCATAATTTATCCAAAATTACAATTCAAGCATTGGAAAACCTTCACATCGATCATCTCGACTTTAACATTATGATTGTGAAAGAAAATTAGGATTTCAAGTTCTAAAAATAGTGTATATTGTAACAAATTATATAGGCTGTCCATTTCTCTCTAAAAATAATTGTTCACTACCGTTTTTTAGTTTCAAATTTTATTGCTGCTGCTGGAAATTGTTTTTAGAGCCATCATGATTTTTTTTTTTTTGCCGAAAATTCTTTTCGGATGAGAATTTGATGTGAGTTTTTTTTTTTTTGTTAACATAAAGCCTAAGCCTTATTTAAGCTCATTCATAGGGACTTGGCAAAGCTCCTTTTGGGGAAGTATATGGACACGGTTTCTACGAGTCCATGTAGAAATAAGTCCCCCTCTTAAAAAATTATTTGGCGATGGATTTTTAGATCCAACTTTTAAGGACATATAATCTCTAATATGGAAATCATGAATATGAAAAAGAGCAATGATTTAATGTGGAAATCCAACTTTTAAGGACATATAATCTCTAATATGGAAATCATGAATATGAAAAAGAGCAATGATTTAATGTGGAAATCATGAATATGCAAAAGAGCAATGATTTAATGCAACGGTTGTATCATAGTACAAAGCAATGATACTTCTAGAAAACCATGTTTATGGTACTTGTATGATTTCAAATTTTGTACACACTTTTCATCTCAATAACCAATCCCCTTAAAAAAAACAGTTCAATTTGAACCTTAGATATGATCAAAATGAGTCCTCTCAAAAAAGAATCTAGACCACTCACTTTGTGAATTTTAAGATCTTAGGCTTTATAAATTCAAAATCATTTTTTTCTTTTTTAACATTGTTCATCTAATGATAATAAAGCCATCTAAAAAATTTGGAAATGAAAAAATCTTTCTAAAGTCTAAATCTGAACATCTCACCAAAATGAATTGGGCTAAAAAAATACTTTATAGGTTGTGTTTTTTATTTTTTTTTCTTTTTTTTTATGAAAAGAGTGTATATTTCAAAATTTAGGTCAAACAAATGGTCATAAGATGGTTTTTTAAGGTTGTTGCATTATATTACTACGCAATAGTTGTATGAAATCATTGCCAATAAATAGATGTTTTTTATAAAAAATAAAAATTATTAAGAAAACATTTGGATTTTTAGTTTCATTTGTTTTTAGATGGACTATCCAATTGCATCAATTGTTAAGATGGACTTTTTATCCTTGGGGACGCAAATGTAGACCCCGACACCTGGAACAATTTTCCTTTCAAATAATCTCAAGGCACCTCAGGATGTGACTATGGGGAAAATTCTAAGCGTGTCAGTACTTTGTTTAGTCTTAAATACAAGGTAAGTTAACGATAAAACTTCCCTATTATCAAACGGGCAGGCTTTTTATGCTTTCCCAACAGCATAAAATTTACATACTTCCTCTTATCCCTATTCTGAATGGAGGGTTAAGATTGTCTCAATCTAATGTCATGTCACTATATTATTTTATTTTTAAATTTTTTTTTTTAAGAACCATTTGGACACCAAATTTTGGACGTCCAATCCTCTATTAAACTTGCACTAGCGAAAAATATAAAAAAATATTTTCAATAAAATGAAATGATCAAAATACTTTTGAAAGTTTCAAGGGGTATTTTGATCATTATATTTTATTAAAAATTTATTTTTAATATTTTTTATAGGTGAGCCTAATGAGAAGATGGCACGTGCCAAATTTGATATTCTTACAATTTGTATAAAACAAACTAAAAATAAAAAACTTTAAGACGTCAAATCTAAGATCAAAAGGTGAATGGTTCGGACAGCTGGATGGTGAAGAAAGCATAGATCTTCTATGTTGGAGGGGAAGTATAGAAACCTTCCCTTATCAAACACGGAAGAAATCAAACACGCCTTAAAAGAGAGAATTTTTCCTCATATATGCAGTCCTGTTAAGATCTTGATCGTGTCTTGCTCTAGCTACAATATGGGTCATTTATCGATCTTCACATGTGTCCACGAGAATTCTCCCATCTCTCATCTTCAACCAAAAGAGCACACTTCCCAGGAGAATACCTGTCTCTCATTTTCAATCCAAAGAGTGCCTCTGCACTCGGCAGCATATGAATAACTCTTCCCTTTCGAATGTTATGAGCGGTGCTTGGGCAAGAGTAGTAGTAGGATGCGTGACCTCCTTGTGCCCTACTCCCTGGTAGGGGCCAGTCATCCTCACTGATTCATCCAAAAAAAAAAAACAAATAATGTTATGAGCGGTATGTAGAGATCCTCATTTTCTATGTTCCAAATACACACAGCCCTACTGAGTCCCCCTTTTCATGTGGATGTCACTTCAAAGAAAACTTCCCTTGTGTTCTATCTTACAAGGATGGAACGCATTTCCATATCTTCCATGGGAACTATTTCTGTGTCTTCAACACATGTTGCTCTGTGTTGCGCTAATGAATTATCTTCCTCATCACATGCTACCCTAGAAGAAGCCTTATCTTCATCATCTAGATGCCTTGAAAGAATCTCCCTTTTTCACTACTGCTTGGTTGCTTCTTGGAGAATCTTAATCTTCTTCTTTCAGGTCGTCCTTGCTTGGAGCACGACAAGGTGTTTCTTATTTTTAATTTTTTTTTATTATTAAAAGTTAGGGATGTATTTTTTTGAAGTTCTAAGATTTTTAAGGT
>NW_006500357.1:3268175-3291288 GCF_000471905.2 Amborella trichopoda | reverse complement strand
TAGTTAGTTATTTTTATTTAAATTAGTAGTAGTATTTTATTATATAGTATTAGTTTTATTATATATATATATATATATATATATATATATATATATATATATATTACGATTTTAGGAGTTGTTCAGGAAGTAATTAGGATTATAATGAATTGTTTTGTTTTATCCAGGGTAAAACTGTTATTACGATTTTTATTTCTAGACTGTTTAGTCAAGTTTGTTGTTGGCTAAGGCCATTTTGTACCCCAAGTAAATGTTTCTAAGTTGGGACTATTTAGTCAAGTTTGTTCTTGACTAAGGCTATTTTGTACCCCAACTAAAATACAAATGGAGGTCTGCTTTTATGGCACGTTCACGTGATTCTATTCCCAAAAGAAGAAAGAAAAGCCCCAAGTTCTTGAAATCCTAGCTGGATTAGGGAAAAATTATGGGTTCCTTTTATTTATTGCTTGTGTTTGACATGAATTATTGTTGTTTTTTTTATTCTCTTCAATTTTTCTATATCAATTTGTCATCAAAGCTTAGTTTTTTTTCAACAACAATGCCAAGAAACTACTATCAAGTCTAGGATTTGATTATTTTTGGCCAAGGATTGCTAATTTCAGCCAAAATTTCGCTAATTTCAACCTAAGGTTCGCCAAATTCAACCTAAATCTTGCTAATTTCTGATAGATTTTGTGGATTCTTTGCCTAGGGTTTGAAATTTCACTAAACCTATGGCCAGCAAGAAGGGGATATAAAATGATAGCTCTTGTGTATATACCTTGTGATGCCAGAGATGAAGAAATTGAAGGTGCCAAGAGGCAAGTTTAGCAGCTTGTACAATAATTTGCAGGCATCATTTATAGGGAAGATGATGATCTTTCTGTTAAAGAAGATGTCAAGTACAACCATTTTCACCAGCATGTTCTACATTAGGAGTTGCATGAAGAGGAAAGTTATAGAAGGTCTAGATATGAGAGGCATCACTCTAGAGTTTTTTGATTTGAAGGTGGACATTCCTGATTTTGGCATAGTTGCATCCAAAATCAGTAGGTTTTAGATTGGGTTTCACCACAAATTTATGCTACATGCTCATGAAGATTAGGATTCGCCACATATTTTTGGAATAGGATCTTGCTTATGAAGATTATAGATAGGAGGCAGCTGAGGGATTGATCAAAACTGATACCATTGAAGATCTCAAAGACATCAAAGAGGTGGAGCATTTAAGAGATTTAGGGCGTTAATAGTTTTAGCACAAGGGGAGTGTAATTTGGAATCATATTAATGAAGGGGGAGTGTGGTTGACTTATAAACCACAAATTGTAGCCTTGGATTTAGAGAATAATGAAATAGATGTTGAGAAAATTTTTGAGGGCCTAACAATTGAGTTTGAAGTTCCTACATGATTTTCAATGCAAATTTAGGGACAATTGAATCTAATAAATTTGCAATTTGAGGATTTCTTCTTACGATAAATGATCTTTGAGCCAACAAAGAAAAATAAGGTTGAAGAAAGTAGCTTTGATGCTAAACTTAACTTAGCTCAGGACAAGTTTCCTCTAACTAGGGGAGATTGATGTAGGAAAAGTAGCCTCTCATTTTTGAAATTTTCTATTGAAATTTTATGTATTTTAAAAGTTTTATGGCTTATTTTTAGGGGTTTGGACTCTAGGATTTTTTATATTTTTAGGAGTTGTTTAGAAAAGTAGTTAGAGTGCTTATCATATATTTTGCTCACTCAAGGGTAAAAATGCCATTATGAATTTTAGTTTAGTTAGGATTATGCAGTCAATTTTGTTATTAGTTAAAGCTATTTTAGACTTTGCACCTCAATTAAAATATAAATAGTTGTGAGTGGGGCCTTATGGCTCATACATGTGATTGTGTTTCAAAAAAAAAAAGAAAAAAGAACAACACTATACTTTTAAAACCCTAGATGATTAAAACCCTTTTTAATTATTGCTTGTGTTTGGCCTGAACTACTATTATTTTTCTGTTCTCCTTCGATTTACCTACATCACTTTATCTCCATCTTCTCACTTGGAACTTTTGGAGAAAACCCTCTGTCATTCAGATCAAAGCCCTTATTATTATTAAGTCCATATGTTGATATATGGGAAAGTGTGTCAAGGCCTACTTATAATGTTCAAACCCAAGAGTCCAAACTAGTTTTCCCACTACCACTGGGGTTTGGACAATTGATCCTATATTTAAGGGGCAATCCTTTTTCAAAATGATATCTTGTCACTTTTTTTTTATCTTGGAAAGATACGAAAGAAAAATAAGTATCTTAAAAACATGGGGCATCTAGTCCCATTAGGACTTGGAGAGGCTTAGTGGTAACATGCAACTCAGGGCTAGTGGAGCCCATTTCATCGACCTCTTTTGCTTAATGTCACAGATCCCATGGCCAGTGGGGTCCCATGTGATCCTTCATACGCTATGTGTGCCTATATGTTGCAGCCCACATGTGCCTAAGAAGCCTCTAACCCATGTATTTAATTTTCTTTTATATTTTCGTGAGGACGAAAATGCCTAATTTCAAAATAGCCTCCATAGAGGAAAAAATCATATTTTCATAACGAAGCTCCTCTCCTTTGATAACACAAAAGATGACTCTTGAGAAAAGTAAAGTATTTAATCTCTTCGAAAAGCTCTTTAAAAATATTGAAAAAAAGGATTATCTACGACTATACCATTTACCTTTTATACATGGAGATTACAATCATTCTTGTCCCTTAGATTTCAAAGTAGGTGGTTGTAGGAGTGTCATTGATTAAATACAAAATTCCAAAAACAAAATTCTCGGACTTCGTGACTCACCCAAAGTCATCCAATTTGATATCTAATGAGTAGGAATTATTGTGACCTCATTGTACAAAAGGTAAATATAGACAATCCCTTGAGAAAAATCTCAAGAGCATATATGTTGTACGATACCATATTAACTTATAACTACGTGGCCCAATGTCAGTTAAGCAACACATCTATTTATGGCTCAATATGGTTAACTAATCAGACTTTATCTCTCAAAGTGACTCAACGTGATCCATGACACATCTATTCAGCTTGCAGGGTTTTATAATTGCTATATCAAAGTTAGCTAGTAAGTTAGTAGGCTGCAAGGTTAATACAGAGTTCAGGTGCTCCCGAAGGATAAGTCACATCAGTTTAAACATGTTCACCAGTCCAGATGATGGGGTGATATGCCCAAAATGTGTTTTAAGAGAGAAAAATGAGGAATGGACTCCAAATAAACATAAACCAAAGAAAACATATCATGGAAAACTAAATTCACCCAAGATCGTACCAAGATCATGGGCTTTCTTTTTTTCTTTTTTCTTTTTTAAAAAAATCATTTATTGAAAGAGATTTGAGAGGAGTGCCATCTTCCAAGGGTTCAGCTGACTCTTTATTTCTTTTATTTCACAACAAAATAAACATAAGCAAGAGAAAACACAACTTGGGAAACCAAATTTATCAAAGATTGTATCAAGATTATTTTTTTAAAAAAAATTAAAATTGACTAAGAAGGAGTTCCAAGGGGTCAATTGAGCTTTTGTTACATTCAAAGTTGATAGAATACCTTTGTTCAAAGCTTCAGGTGAAGACACTTAAAAGAACAAAAAATAACCAAGGGATTTACTCTTACCTAACAAAGGGAAAGGATGAAAAGTAGACAGCATTGCTGTTGAAAATGCTTGGGTGCTTGATGCTTTTCTCAATAGAGGGATAGCTTGGTGCTGTGCTCCCTCTTTTTTAGTCCATCATAATTTCTCCAAAAGTTCTTAAGGATAAATGGAGAAATGTGGCTTTGATAGCCTTCTTAAGGTCATTGGAATTGATGAGGATGAATTACCATTTTGATCTTCATCAATCATCCATCACCCCATCCGATACTATTAGATACATAGGTACATGAGCATAGGATATGATTGTATCAGAATATGGCTTATCCAAACTCAACTAATAGAGATTTCAAGGTTGAAAACAGCAGATCTCATTGCTGCAGAGTCCACTGCTGTCTAGTGTGCAAACTTAGAAAACTTGAGGTTTTGTCCCTCAAATCATTTACAAAATTGAGGTTTATTGATCCCAATCATATTCTAGTGAGACTAGGTATTTAAAGAGCTGCAAATCCACACAAATCTCACGAGAATTATTTTTGAAATTTCAAGGATTCGGGGACTTTTTAAGATATAGCTCATACTGGGCTGTATTGCATTTTGACTAGTGGCATTGAACAAATATTAACTCAATTTGACCCCTTAATTGTCTCCAAATTGGATGGAATTTATACGTAAGGTCCTTAAGACACTCCATCTAAACTAAGGTAATTAAGGGAATTTTTTGAGTTGACTGATGTTATAGATTTTCCAGACTGCAATATGTTAAACAAAACTGGCAATAGTCAGAGTTTCATTCGATTTAATCCCTTAGCAATGTACAAATTAAACAAAATTTCAAAATTTTAACTATAGGTTTTCAAGACATGTATCCATCTACCCAAAAAATTTCAGATAAAATTTGATATCCTTAAGATGATATTTTTTTATCCATCATAACCAACTTCTGCAAACTACACACTGGTGTATGACACTGGCAGATGAGTACAAATCAAATAAAATTTTGACTTTAGATTCTTAAGGCAGTTGCCTATATACCTATAAAATTATATGTGAAAATGGTACCATTAAGGTGGCATTTTCCTGGCCGTATTCCATGCAATATCTACACATTGCAATCTACTGTACAAAACCGACACAAGGATGAAATTTGTTAAGTGAATCCCTTATTAGTATCTGTCTCGAACGAAATTGGATTGTAGGTTTAGGACATGTTTCTATCTACCCACAAAACTGGCTTGATCTGATATCACTAAGGTCCCGTTATGTAAGCTGCCATTTAGGTAACTCTGTAAATTGTTGCAGATTGCAACATTTGGAGAGATTTAAATATCAAACTTGCTAAACTCTTTATTATACTCCAAATTGTATGAAGATTTTCACTGAAGCTTCCCTAGACCCTTCTCAATATTTCCATCAAATTTCATATGAAAGAATGCTCATTAAGGCCTCCATTTCCTTAGGGGATGCTATTCCATAGCAGATTGTAGAGATACGAGGTTTTGTACCTCAGGTTTGCTTGCAAATCTAAGTTCATCACTCCTGACTCTTTTTTAGGATAATTGTGCATCTGATCAAGAGAATCGCAAGCAATGTTCATGAAAAATATGCTGGAAATCAAGAGATAATAAGATTTATCTTCTTCATCATGGCAATTTTGCTGCATAAGTAGACAACCTCTGCCCCCCGGAATTTTGTTGAGAAGATTGAATTTATATGTTCAAAATCCCACGTTTATTATTGATAATCATCTTCTCATGTCTCCTTACAAAAAATTAGGTTTGAAAAACCCAGATCATTGGTTAGATCATCTCTTGAAGCTTTATATATCGTACATTCATAACACATATGCTGGAACATCTTAGTGGTAGGCATTGCAGTTGCATGATATAAAGTCGTGGGGCTTAAATCCTCCTCTTTACCTTTCTAAGGATTTTGTATTCTATGTAAGATAAAAAAAGAGGCAACATGCCCAAGTAGAGTGGAATCTAGAAAGTCAGGTTGAAATGCAAAGAGTGCTAGTCAGCATATTTTTCAAGACTCAGTCAAAATTATGGGAAGTATAATATATCTTCTGTATAAAACAGTAATTCAGCCCAAGAACTGGATAGTTTTTGGATGATTGCCGATATGGATTAGGTAATTCCAATTCTAATTGCTTGATCCAAATAAGTGATTTTTTAAACACGGAAAAATTCATGGATATTTTGTATTTATCCAATGATTTTGGGTAGTTAAAAGTGGATACAATGAAGCTTATTTGATTGGAAAAGGATAACATGAACTTTGGACCTCAAATGGCATGGAACTCATCTAAAAGATACCAATCGTTTCCCAAAAAGATCCCTTAATTGTTAGAACATGTCCACTTTGGATTAGAATTGGGGATCAACAAATCTTGATTCTTCTATGTAATTAAGTAAACTTAGTCAAGAAACTTCCACAGTGAATTTTGGTAACCTCATCAAATGATTTTCAAATCTCATTAAATTTGAACACATAGCCGATGAGGGCCTTAAAAATATACTAAACTAGGCTCCATACCAATCTGAGCTATTTTGACAAATTTTTAAAGTTACCCTCTAGTATGGCTGTGAGCAAGCTAGTTTTGCTTTTCATCTAACCAGCGCTCATCAAGCAAACTCCAACTTCTATGAAACTTGAGAAGTTAATATACAAGGTCATTCTCAACTGTGCCACCATGTGCTTAGACCATTTTGGGTTGATTTGATTGGATTTTGGAATTTCTCAAGTAAGCATCATATAGCCATATTATACCGGGGATGCATTGTCTATTCCATAAAACAATCTCCAAACTTTATGAAATTTTAATAGGTAGGCCACATGACCATCTTCAGCCTTTCCACCTAATCTCGTGTCCTTTTGAGTAGAATTGGTTGGGTTTTCGAACTGAGCTTCGATTTAGACATCATGTATCCATGTTGTACCATCCCTCAAATGATCTCCAAACCTCATGAGATTTGAACAACTAGCCTATAGAGCTTTTATTAGCTATTCGACCAAATTTTGGCTCATTTCAAACTAATTTGATTGGGTTTTTGAGTTGAGACCAGTCTTCTACAAGCAATGCTTATCTAGACCACGGCTGATGCTATGTGAGTATTGAATGACTCAAAAACTACTTAAAGTTTCCTTATAATACGGCTATCATGCATGCATGCTATAAAGGTCATATATTGAGGTTTTAGCCTTTGCATCAGAAGCTTCCAATCCTCATGCATGACTATCCTTTCTTCTAGGCTATTGATCATGAGATTCACTCCAACCTCGATACGAGATGACCCATAAACCTTTATCGGCATGGTGTATTGTGTGTGCCACATGTCCTTTGGAGCCCAAAATCCCTAAGTTTTTTGGACTCAATCAGCCCTAAGACTAGACTCCAAAGCCTAGAGAGTGTCCAATGGCACTCATTCCATTCAGGTCTAAAGCCCTCTTAAAACTAAATAGGTCCTGGATGTATCCAACCCCACTCAAACTAGAGTGTCTTTCTTTTATTTTACTAGTAACATGAGTACCCTCATGAGGCAATACAAGAGCTAAGGCATTTAATGTTTAGAAAAACCCAACAAAAAATACACCGAAGCCGTTAGAAAGTTTTAATTTTTTGAATACTGACAGCCCAAGAACATGAGGACGATCGACATGCAATCAATGGTTCGCAAATGATTGTGGTATACTTCTTGTCAAATGAAAATAAATAAAAAACTTTGTTGGGACTTGTTGTACTTACAACATTAGGAGTTCTTGCTTAGCTTTAGGATTTTTTCTGTTGCTTCGAGGTAAGGAGTCTGACTTGGTGGTTGAGAACTCCTTAGCTAAGAAGGACTTTTCTCTTTTAAAGGCTTCTAACTTTTCAATACAAAGAGATCATAATCACTCATGGCCATCATATATGAAATTTGATAGCTTCGAGTGTATCACAAAGTTCGAAAAAAATTATTTTCAACTTTGTGCTCGGTCAATGTCACCAGTTGCCCTATTTCAAATCCAACAGCCAAGATTGATTGTGATCTCTTGTACCAATAATAAATTGTTTTATTGTATATTTTCCTAGTTTTAATCGTATTCAAAATATACATTCCATCCTCTTAGTTATGGCTGTTCTCAAATTAAACTAGACAGGTGTTATGTGCTCATGGACAAATTCTGTAATTGATGCACGCTCACTTATGGATCCCATAGTTGAACTAAACTTATAGATAGAAAATTAATTGGAAGTACAAAATAAAAGAATGATTATAAAATATATAGGCCCACCATTGGTGGAAGGAAGCAGAGTGTATGAATTTACAATAAAATAGCTAGGTCTACCATTGGTGGAAGGATGGGGAGAGCAATATGGCATTCACTTATTAACAGATTTCAACTACCCCCTGAACTTCTAAACTTTCCAACATCCTGGTGTATTATATATCTCTCTTGTGCATGCCAATCTTTGTAGCTAATATTTGGAGAACATAATGAAGAATATTTTGTGGGACACGGTTTCTACAGTCCACGTAGAAATGAGTCAGCCTCATAAAAATCTATTTTTGAGATGGAGTTTTGGGCCTAATTTTTTAAGGACATATAATCTCTACCATGGAGATCATGAATATGAAAAAAGAAATTATAAATTATAAATTAAAAATAATATTTTTATTACAAAAACATTTAGACCTTTAATTTTAGTTATGGTTAAATGGATCACATATTCGCTCCCATCTTAAAAAGATGGATGCTTTATACCTCAGGGACCGCAAGCCGCATGAAACAATTTTCCTATTTTGTGAGGGTTTGACGCAAAAAAACTTGGCAGCCAGGGATAAAATTTGTTCACAGAAAGAGGATGGTGCTTAAGAAAGACAACAATAATGAATGTTGCTCTTTTGACCAAATGGTGGTGGAAGATGACAATACAAGAAAACAATAAAACAAATGCAGTATGGGTGACAACAAGATGGACATCTAATATGAAGAAGCACAAAGAATCAGCATATGTTTCCTTATGGAGAGGGATAATGCGCTGCAGGCCCATTTCCAAGAGAAAGCCCATGTGCTTGATTGGCCAGGGTGAAAGCATTCATTTTTAGCACAAAAAATGGCTAGGAGAAACCCATTGATTTAAAGTTAGATAATTGCATCTCTTCCTAAAACTATACAGCCAGATACTAAAGAGACTTCGTCTTTAGTAGCGCATATAACACAAATTGGAATATACTATGCAGATATGCTAGGCTCTAGGATAATCTCATTGAACTGTTGATTCAATTATTGAATGAGTTACAAGAGGTCTTCTATTATTCCAACAAATTGGATGAGAAAAACACAAGTGATGGACACTTACGTTAAATATCTTATGGGATATTGTTTCATGACAAAATCAGATGTGGTGATAAATAAGCGGCAAAATTATGGACTTAGCCTATACCTCTCAAATATTTTTGTGGTTGCCTGTGACAGAAAGGCAACTAACTCAGGCAGAGGGGCGAAATTATGGTGAATATGTGCATCATGTGTAAGAAAGATGAAGAAAATCCAAATGAATTCTTCCTGAAATGGTGTGGGAACTATGGAGTTGGGTTCTGAGAAAAAAGGAGTAAAGCGACGTTTAATAGCTGTGGTCATATGCCTTTACTTTCAATAAATGAAAGAATCTTTTGGAAGATCATGAGTGTACCTATTATTTGGCAGGTAAGGAAAGAAACATGAGAGTTTTCGAAGGGACTGTGGCACCAATTGAGCAATTTAAGGTGCGGATGCTGCTCAGGATAGCAGATTGAGCAAGTCTATGCAAAGAATATTGGGGAGTCAAGTAAGGGGATTTTCATTAACCACCTCGAAGAAGTTGCAAAAATGAACGGCTAGAAGAGAGCCAAGGAGACCTATGTTAGAGACTCCAATACAAGAACAGTTTAAACTAAATTTTGGTCGGAGTTCGCAGGGAAATCTACACCAAGCAGTTATTGGAGGTTTGTTAGGAAATGGAAGTTACACCTTAACATTAAATAAAAAAAAGAAAATAAGGAATTATTATAGCAATTGAGCCAATGCATTCAATTTCTTTCTAATCCGTTCTGCCCTAATTGGAAATTATTCCTTTCTAACCCATTTTTTCCTCCTGGAAAATGATGTCGTAAACTCTCATAAAACAATCACCGCTATTCCACCTCATACACCACTTTCAGATTAATGGGATCTGAAAAATCCTCCATTTGACGTAGGGCATCAAACCAAATGCAAGGAAAAAACAATGAAACTTCACGAGAAGCAAGCGAAATTTTGAAGTCCTTGCTAGTGCACAATGGCCTCTCACTATCCTCAGTCCCCAAAAATCAAAGGGGCATTGTACAAGGTCGTGCCTTTTGAAAGCCAATTGTGTCAAAACACATCTTAAAATAAAAAAAAGCTCCTGATTCCTCGAATCCACCAAAGGGCATCAAAGCATTGGATTCTCCAAGTGGAAACAATCACCTTCTTTACATTTTCATAATCAGTGTCAAAATACATTTCATAATCGATGTTAACATAATAGAAAACCAGTAAGATGGTTTGGAGAGGGAGGTTACCAAGAACACCTCTTGAATGGTTATTGTTGCCTTCTTTGCATTCTTCTTCAGTGCGCACGCACGCACACACACACACACCCACAGAGAGAGAGAGAGAGAGAGATTGTCTTTTCCAAAAAGAAGCCTTACCTAATGAAAATGCCACTTTTCTAATTTGATGCTTATATACATGTAACCTGGATTCTAGCAGAGCATCAGAATTCTCTCATAACCACCTCAAGAACTGATACTAAATGGAGTTCACTGATGTCATAGGATTTAGGAGGATTTTTGAAGTTACTTGCCCCGAATTTTATACATTGGCAAAACTGACAACATGGAAAGAGTATACATTGTTATGCATGAAGTGCAAAGATATGATGCACACACATCAAGCCACACAGGTAGTGATAGACATCATTTGATGCCTGGCACGGTCACTTTCTAAAACATTCCAAATTGATTCAGCTTTTCATGATCCAACAATCAAGAATCTCCTTTCATATTTTCCATTGACCACCACCGCCAAATAAATTATGAACTCAGAGCAATTGAAGTTGATTTATCCCGTAATCTTGCAATCAAATAATAATTTAAACTCTTTGCCATGACAGTCACTTCAATGTCAAACATCTTCAAGAATATTTTCTGCATGTAGACAGGACAATATCAGCCTACAATCATTTAATTTAATTCATAACTATATATTGAAGACACCAACGAAACAAAATTATAAACATATCACTATAACACAACAAACAATGCATGGTTGTGTTGGTGTATGTGGGTGCATGCATGTGTGCCTCTTGGACATCAGATCTTTCGCCCCAACCTTGTCTTTGCCCCCATCCGTGTATCCACTAGTTCAGCTACATTGTGCATTCCGATAGGTAAGTACCAATAATCTGTGAAATACTTATCACTCCTCGTAACCGCTATTTGGAAAAAGCAATTCTTGCAATATTATTGTCCAAAAAAAAAAAATTTACAAGGGTGGATGTCCGAATTGCCAACCTAAAGTGGTTTTTAAGACATGACAACTCTGTACATCATTTAGAGAACGGGTGGGGCCATGGGGATATGAGATTTTCAAAGTAAAATTTGAACAAAAAGGTTTAGTATTACTGTCTAAGTTTCTGAAGCGTTGTACATGCATGTCATGTCCTTGCCATGTCGATGTGTTACAAGAACCTTGGACAACCATGTCCAAATTACATAGCATTATGGAACACACCTAATTACACTAATAGCTATGCTCGACAAGAAAACAGCAAACCGTCTCCATTGGAGGACAACAAACCACTGGCACTACAAATGAAGCGTCCAGGGTTTACTTTATTGTCTGCACCATTTGTTTTGACTTTGACTTGTCCACTTCTTTCTTTTTGGCACATTTGTGTGAATTAACATGCTATGTGTTGGTTGTGTTTAAGCCATGTTTCACGATTCCTACAAATACATTTTTTTGTACTTGCAAAAGTAGTTTTTGGTTATTTTCCTACGTGGTTTTGGTGTTGATGTTAGTGCCACTGTCAAGTTAAGCAACACAAGAGTGGCCTTTAGATCTGTTATTACACAGCCATGCACAGATCTTAGACATATAAACTAACCAACCAAAGGAGTATCTCTCTAGATGTCTTCAATGTTTATGAGCACGAACACCAAACTGGGAGACGCATACTCATTCCACAAAATCTGCTCATCATATGCCTAATGAGTCTGATATTTAGATGCAAAGTTTGTAGCAAGGAATAGAGCAAGGAGATACCAAATTTAAAATGGAATCGCCTACGAGACGCATATGAATTATATCCCTTCAGAGAAGGCCAACAAGGAATATAAATTATAGTTTCTACTGGACATAATCAAATTCTGCAAACAAACTCAGCTGATTACTGGTAGGAATTCAACCTTTTCAGACAATCAACATTCTTTAAGTCATAATGGTATCATCCACCAATGATCACATCCAGAACCCCAGAACAAAGTGTGCTTGAAGAATGTAAGAACCAACATATTATGGAGACAATTCATGGATTACAACTGCAATCCAATGTCCCTGGTGGTTTGTGGACATAAAGTGATCTAGAATGCTGTTTACATTATCAATAGAATTCAAAATTTCATGGTGATATCAACTTGTCAAATGCCTCATTGGTCAAGAACCGGATTATTCAATACTATGAGCAGTATTGAAAGGAATGAACTTGGTGCTGGATCTGTTCAATGTGTTTTTCTGGGATGTAACACCACTCAAAAAGGTTGTCAAATTATAGATTTCTAGACATATTTTTTCCTTTAAAGGGATCTTTTACTTTAACGATTTAAAGGGTGTCCAAACCATGGAACCTTAGTTTCCTAAGTGTCCCACTCCACTTGAGTGCAGTTCTTCTTCTTCACCACTCATAATGTATGCTAAGTGTAATAAGACTCCAGTTGTCCTTCAGAATGTTGACACTCTCCCAGCGGTTGATCCAATCGAGACTATTGAGTAGCTACAACATGTGCCCATTTCCACTCTCTTGACTTTGTTACTATCAAGTCCAGTAGAATTTCTATTCCTCATGTTAAATTATAGTTTTCAGCCCACTCCTTTTTGTCATTCTGCTCTTGTTGGTTCTTTATCTTCTATTTCACCTAGGATTTCTGTCATATTTTCTTGGTTTAGAGATTACAAGGTTGGCTCGAGGGATCATTGTTTATCAGCACAAGTGTGATTGTGATCTTATCTCCCAAGCTAACCTCACTAACTTTAAGATTGCAGATACCACAGTATAACTTAATGTTTGGTTACCCTCATTAGATAATCTATGAGAAAGAAGAGATTAAGGAGATGTTGCTCATAAAATTAAAGCTGGGTGCACGAAGTGAAGATGTGTTTCTAGAGACTTATGTGATCATCACATACCAATGAAACTGAAGGGGAAGTTTTATAGCATGTTTGTAAGACTGGTCATACTTTGTGGGACTGAATGTTGGGTCTAGAAACAATATATCCAGCGAAGGAGTGTAGCTGAGTTGAGGATGTTGAAATGGATGAGCAACAAGACAATGAAAGATAAAATTCAGAGTGAATATATTTGAGGGAACTTAGGAGTAGCTCCAATAGGTGATAAAATAAAGGAAAATAGACGTAGGTAATCTAGTCATATGTAGCATCAACCTATAAACACACCGGTTAGGAGGGCTGATTTGGTTCAAGTGGAACGGTCTAAAAAGATAAAGGATTGGCCCCGAAGGACATAGATGAAAGTAGTAAGAAATGATATGGTGACTTATGACCTAACTGAGGGTATGGTCCTTGATAGAGTGAAATGGCAGAACAAGATTCGTGTAGCTGATCCCAAATGGTTGGGATATGGCTTGGATGATGATGATGATCTTCATTCTATAGGGACCCACTATCTGATCCAGTTCTATACTAGCAATTAGTTTGTGGACTACAATATCACACTATCAGGCCAAGTATCAATAATGCAGTTCATTCCACTAGTTAGTTCATTCAGCTCCTTGCGCAATTCATATCATTAAATATATTTGTTCCACACATGATCATGGTCTCTTTTTTTTAGCATCCTCTGATCTTTGGCCTATTGCATTTGCTGGACTTAGACTGGGAAGTTGTCCACTCACTCGCAAATTGACTTCTTTGATAAGGTATTTTTCTTGTTGATTCACTTTTTTCTTAGTGGTGCAAGAAACAAGATTTGGTTTCCAAATCAAAAAGTATATTGCTTGCTTTCATCTCTAATGGGATTCTCTGTATCCACAAGCTTCTCTATGATTTAGGGGCCCCTACTTCATCGAGTACACCTCTCCATGGGGACAATATCAGTGATCAGGATTGCCACCAATCCTTTATTTCATGACTAAACATATTGAGGTTGATTGTCATTGTATTCAAGAAAGATTGCCCGTGGACTACTTACTCTCTTATATATTTTAGGATCACATAGATGACTTATTTACCAAGGTTATTACTAAACATTGACATGATTATCTTGTGAGCAAAGTGCCACTCATTTCTACTGAACCCTAGTTTGAGGGGGGATGTTAAGATGTATATTGGTCCTATAATTTAGTTTGTGTAACTTTTTTTTTTTGTAATTATTTTAGATTGTGTAACTCGTTAATTAGTTTGAGGGTACCCTAGTCATAGCATAGAGATATTGTACAACCTAGTCATCTGTGTATATGGGATTAATCTCCTTCCAATCAATAAGAGTTCTACCCAAGTTTATCTTATTCTAACAGTTTTCACCTCAACACATAATGAAATCCCATAATAGGCTAATTTAGCTTCTCAGTTAAATAAATCGAGGACATCAACGTTATTTACCATTAAAGATATACCCGCCATTACATATCAGAGGACATACTAGATAAGACAAAAAGAACCATAGGGTAAGAGAAAGCATACGTATACCATGAAACCTGTAATCAAAGTCAACAACTAGTAGCATATGAGGGATTTCGAGGAAAAAATGGATGCAAGTAAAGAGATAAAGGAAAGGAAATGAAAAAAACCTTTCAAACTAGGTAAAGTCTTGAAAAATGGAAGGTTAGAAGGGACACTGACTGAAAAGAATAAGTATATTGCTCAAGTAAGAAGTGTCGTATTTGCAGTGCTACCTGGCCATTAATGCCATGCTAAGACAAAGCAAGGAGAGAATTTCAAACTGGAAAAGTAGTCTCTTCATGAGAGTAAAACTTGTCAGGTGCCTTACGGACAAAAATAAAATATATAATGAAGATAAATTTCCTATATTTCTAGGGGTCCATCTTAGACACCATGGGATCAAGAACAAGGACAAGATGCATAAAGACCTGCCCAACTTTCAATTTCACAAACTTCTAGTCCATCTAACATTTTCATAACCTAGAGTGAAACAAATTTTTAGCCAAATATTTCCAGAAACAGCCTTGAGGCCATGGAATTCCGATTCAATGACACAATACGAAGCTGTCTAAATAGGAAGGAGGTCACAATTTCCAATAAATCAAGCACATTCTGTGTTGTAACTGTGCTAGAAGCTACGTGCATTTGAAACTAAATATCTATAAGAAAGTGCCATTTTGGCTTTAAACTATAGAATAACAACCTTGAAAGGAATAATATATAAAGTTTATAAACAAAGAATATCATTCAAAGCCTAATGTTTTAGTGGATACACATTGACCAAGCGTTCCCAAAATTCGGATTGAAGTTATTCTCTTACAAATTTCGGAAAACGATTCCTGAAGATTAGCTCTTCTTCTCAACTATGAAACTGAAGAAGGTGGAAGGCATAAGCACTAGTTATAACGGAATTACCAGTTCATATAAGATATGGGTATAGTTTGATTACTATCAAACTCTTAATTATATATCAGGATATCCCTTCTACAGTTCTAATTCAATTGTAATGGATAACAAGTGACGTGCTTCCATTCTTTCAGTTGTTTCAAATCCTAGTTCATCCCAGGGTTTTATGTGCCAAAAGCAGCCCACTAGCATGTGGTGAACCATGAAACTGCTAGCTTCCTTCAGTGATCCTCCAAAGCTTGGAGCTACCACCTTAGTTAGCAGCTATCTTCAAAAACCAAAAAAATGACAACACTACATGCATAATTTTCACGTCCCCTGTGCCCTGTGCATCTTGTGATCATCCACTATGACTTTCTTTCTTCATTCTTTATCCTCATCTATTGTCATCACTCGTCATCCTATACCAACCACCATTCATAATCTTGTTTCGAGATTTGTGACTCATGTGAGTCAATTTGTAGGATGCCTGGGTGTCATTGTTAGAATTCGAGTTAGGTTGGGTTTTTTAGTTTTTGATTAAATATACCATAGTTACTACCAGAACATATTGCATGTTCTGTGGTAGACATGTTTCCCTATTTAGCTTGGTCTCAATTTCAAAGTATGCCGTTGGCATAAAATATTCTTTACCACAATTGAAAAACTTGGTGAATTGAACAGGTTTTGCCTGTGGTAGAGTCAAGGACTGAATTTGAGTTTCTTAACAGTGGTCCCAACATAGAAAGATAATTACTACAATTCTGGCAATTAAGCTATATACTCTTTCATTAGAACAAAGTGATTAAACTACAGAACTAATCTACAATAATTAGATAATTTACAGGGTCCGCGTCTGGTATAGCCATGGCCACGCTAGAAATCCTGTGCAGCCATGCCATGATCCATGTTTTTTAAAGCCTTGATGACCCAAAAAAGGTTAGGAAACATTTGCATATCACTCTCCATCAAAAAATAATAATAATATATAAAAAGAATTTCGAGCTACTGAAATGCTTATGATCTGATCAATCCTTAGAAATGAGAGGTTCAGATCAGAGTTACCATTTCTGAGACCTCAATGGAGGTGGAGCATTATAGGGCTCCAAATCCATTTTCTTTTTCAGGAAACTGATCTTGGAGGGCTAGAGAATAATCTCCAAGTTCTTGGGTCCTCAAACATTCAAAAATTTGGACAATTGAGGTGCAGCCACACAGATTCTGCTGTAGCCGAGGCTACAACAATGCAGTTCTGTTATTTGAAAGATAAATTGTTGTATTACAGTAGTATTTTGTATTTCAGTCTCTCTCTCTCTCCCCCCTTTGGTGGTTGGTTCAGCAGTAGGAATCGAATCTGAGAGCCAATGTCAACTGCTAACCACGTAATCCGAAGCCAAAGTCATTTATTCAAGTACTCCACTACCTTCTTTTATTCATAATTTTGATCAGCCTATGAGTACCTATGAGCATTAAAGTCTTTTTATTTACTTTCTCTTTTTGCTCTTCTTTCCTATCGTACTTTTGCATGTTGTACTTTGAAGAATTGTTTGATGCTCTTTGTATACATGTCTACGCATGTTTGCATTTTGTAACTAATGAGCATTGATGTAACCTTGCATTTTGTAGCTAATAAAAATTGATGTATATGTTAATCCAATCTAATGAAATTTTATCTTAAAGAAAATGAACGCTATTGTAAAGATAGAAAGCAGAAGCCATTAACGAAGTTTACAAGTTGAACTACAATGAATAAACCACCCACGTGACAAACGACGGAGATTCAAGTTCATGATGCTTAAAGGAAGAAGTCTGCATGGAATAACTACATATGATGCGTTAATGAAGGTACCGACAAACTGTGCAAAAAAGCCACAAGGCCCTAAGTGAGCACCCAAAGCATGACACATTATCTCACCATATGCACTAAATGACTCTTCTCAAATCAAATGAATCTAGCAGACTTAACCACCATACTTTTCCAAAGTGCTCAATAACTTAGCAATATGACTCAGCCTTTGCTTACACCTCTACAACACTGAATAATTAATTAAACTCATCATGATGATAGGTGCACGAAATACTCATTATACACCCACAAGGTATTGCTAGATACAACACTAGTCTTGTTGCAGTACATAAATAGAACAAACAAGAATCGATAAATATCAAGAGAGCAATCTACATTCATATTTCTGTATATTCCACAGGACAATTTACAATCATACTCGTCTATAGTTTGCATCGTGATGATGCACTAAGGTGTCTAAAACAATACAATGCCCAAGCAAACCGTATAGAACCTTGATTCTATCTTCCAGCATTCTCCAGTGTGCACAACATGCATGTGAGACTCCCTCAGTGTGCCACTCACCAGCACTATAGGGGTGTCAAAATTAACGAATCACCCAACCATGCAAATTGGTTGTGCTAAGTCTAGTATCCATGCTTTTATCCCAAAAAACAAAAAAAAAAAAAAACGAAGAAGAAGAAGAAGTCTGATATCCATGTGGTTCTTGTTCTCCCCAAAGACCAAAATCTTTCACCCTGGCAATTATCCCCTCATCCAGTCTGATTTTATTTTTACTATTGTTTTTCTAAATGCCTAAGATAGAATTCCTAATGAACATTTTGAGAACATCAGAGAGGCACTCCTAGCATGAAATATACAAGGCAGGATCCTCATGATCTGGCACATTTATTTTCATTTCCAACTGTATAGGGAAAAAGGATAAGAAAATTGGGGCAAGTTTTCAACTACACGATCATTATGTTCTTGTCTTGCTCTATACAAGATCAAATACGGAAAGAACAAACCAAAATGAATCCCTAATTACAAAGGACAAAGTCATCATTGGAACAAGTATATTGTCTAAGTACACTAATCATGACTCCTAGAACAAATGCATGAAATATGACCTAATGCTCTTCTTCAAAACACAGTTTCAGGTCTCCATCTCTTTCTGATCTTTTGGGACCCCTTCAAAAATCAAGCTAAGATGAAGCAAATGAAAAATAAACTAAGCACATGAACTTTTTGTAGCTGACCAACTTCTCCATAATTTCATCCCTCCTCAATTTTGAGTCGCTAAAGCAAAAGACAAAAGTAGAGAAGATTTCACATTCTCCCATTTTCCATCCTCCAAAATCATGAGCGTATATCATTTTTTTGGGTAGGTCAGGGTCCTGCGCTTATAATATTCCTCAACCAAATAATATATACCCACTCTTGTGAGGGCCTTTGTTCTAAGATAGAATCTCGTTATCATTCCCTGCAACTTAAAACAACACAACATGCACGTTTCAGGAGGATGCGGCTTTAGTTCAGGAAATAGCGATCTCAGTGCTAAGAGTTTGCTGTTCATAGTTGCCAATATTGTACCCTTTTTATAATCAAATGGAACAACTATTTTAAAGTTCCCACATACCAAATGCGCAAATGCCACAGTTCTCACAGATTCCCCTATAATGTACTCATAAGCATTTGCCCCTCTACATGGGTATCATAGGATTTTCCATCTGTCCAATACATCATTTATGAAATGTGCACGAAATATTAGCTCAGGAGCCTTTCCACACACCCTTGAATCCAATAAACCTACCTAAGGAAGTCCTCCATCATTACCATCCTTTCCCTCAAACCTCCTGAACAACAGATTCATTTATAAACTTAAAAAGCCATGGACCATCTAAAAACAATATATGCTCAGATGCATATGACTCACTGATTTGACCAATCATTCCAAAATTTTATCTTCATCACATAATTTGACGAAGTTTTAATCATAATCATAAAGGAAAAGGAAGAAAGCAAGACCCCAAATCAGACTTTTTCTCCTAATTAGGAGCGATTAAACATACGCGAAAAACTTTTAGAAAATATTCATGACTTGTCACATTAATCTATTCATTTCCAATGTTTATCCTTCTCACCAAGCAATGACCCAAAACTCGGCTATTTGGGCTGGGAGTCGCCCAAGCCACTTGAACCTGGCAGGTAATGGATCCCACTCCAAACCATGAGACTCACCCAGAGTCTTTCAAGAGACCAGCAGAGGCGCACCACTGACAAGAGCTCGGGATCTTGGCAACTCCAAGCCTGAGTCCTTGTTTACAAATACCATCAAATGATATATCAATCATCAAGGCAAGTGATGTACACAATTTCAAGAAGGATATCATTAATTATTCAAAAGACACATTCTGTTGGAATTATGGCCTTCAAGGCCTTAAAACCAAAATTCTTTTGCTCAGTGGGAGTGAGTGAGGGAAGATGATTCTAGGTGCTTGACGCACTGGGGCACATAATCACGTATTCCAAGTACATGAGGCAATGAGAGCATGCCTCATGGATAGTGCGTGTTGGCCAATGCTAAGAGAACCCAAATGAGATTAGAACTTGAGTATCTCTAGAGAAATGGCCCTGTATAGGATGGTCATGGCCATAGTTACTCGATTCCCTCATTGATAGTCGCAAGTACGTTTCGGAACACCGGTTCGACGATTCCGACTAGGAATCTTCACAAAACCCATTCCGTGAAGTCTGGAATCTCATTTCCTTAATTTAGGAATGCTGACTCCAACACTTTTAGAATCTCGTTTCCAATATTTATTGATTCTCGATTCTGCAATTGATGAATCTTAATTCTACACTTGTTGAAACTGGTTTCCACAAGTACTAGAATTCTACTACTTCCCCCCCTCTAGTTTTTCTTTTTCTTTTTGGTTTTTTCTAAGAAGTATGTTCAGAAGTTTTCAAGCATCAAACTACACATAATCTCAAGCTACAAGGAATAGTTATCTGTTTTGGTATGAAATGACCAAATAGAAACCAAAGTGGTGGTCCGTCTTCTCAACTTAATTCTTTAAGTATGCATTGTATTAATCCAATGATGAGATTACAACTCCAAGATGTTAGAAATAATGTAATACAAATAATGTAAACGTGCACGTATGGCATGTCCGTCAATGAATGGCATTGAGACATGTATTGTTTCCCTCTCAGTTCCCTCTCAATTCCAAAGATACCGCAATCTCGATTCCATAAATGAAGGAATCTTGATTTTATATTGGTCGATTCCAACTAGGTCAGAAACTCGATTCCAAAGAGCTAGGAATCTCGATTCCAACTATGTATGATTTTAGTCGAATCTTGATTCCTAAAAATAGGAATCTTATCCCACACGATTCCTCTTGTACGGAGGTCGATTCCGGAAACAAGAATCTTCCAGCCGGCTGCAATTCCATGCTTCTGATACCTAAGTCGATTCAGTTTCTGAATCGCTTCAGGTAACTATGGTCATGGCTCATGGGATATGAGTCAGTGCCCTGAAACTTGAACACCCTATGGCATGTGCAGTCACAGTCACACGGCAAGCCACTATTCTGATGTGTATGATCCAACTAAGAAGACCTAATGCATATGTATGTTGATAAGACTCCTGTATAAGAGCACTACTTTGTCCTAAGGGGTACACCTATAATCCACTGAGATCCAGAAATGTTGGGACCTTGATTCGGGTGACTTTGATAAAGCCATATTATGTATCCCCGCTATAGACTGTGGAGCATAGGCTGATTAGATTATTCCAAGATAGTGGACCACCATTTAGAACTAGCCTACTGGAGTACTCTGATACCTTGATTTCAGCCTAGAGATCTCATTTAACAATTGTCTGATTTTATTTTGATATGTAAATGAGTATTTTTTGTTGAAGATACTTTTTAGAATTTTTGAGAATTCTTTTGGAATTTTTTCAAAGTATAAAATGAAATTTGTTTGGGGCAAATTCCAAGGAAAGGACACCTAGTGAGGGTTCACACGTGGCCCCTAAATGGCCATAGTGTGACCAGGTGGCACCCCACAGCCCCACCTAGTTGATGACATCAGCATGACATCAAACTAAAGGGGTGTCCTCTTTGGAATGAAGTTATTTGTTCATTTTAGTTATAATGTTTTAAATAAAGTTATGTTTTATAACTTCATTGTTTTTAATTATCACATGAGTCTTTAACACACATGTGAATTTGATCACATGTGACTAGGGTTAAGCCCAGCCATTGATATTTTGAACTAAACCCTAAGTATTTGATGGAAATACTACCTTGGTCAACCCTTTTAGATGGCTCAATCCTATTGACTAAGCTCATGTGAATTTCATTAAATAGCACATTGTGATTAGCTAATCTATGAGAATTATCTTAATTGGAGTATTTTATAAAATAAAGTTTTAAGTTACCATAAGGGCATACACTACCCTTTTGATGTTTCATTATTTTCATAAAGTCTTATTAACTATTTTGGAATGAGAAAAAGGCTTATGAGATATTTATTTCCTACCTTAGGATAATTTGGTAAAATGGCTTGATTGTGTGGTATATGAAAGCTTTATTGCTAATGGAGAGACCGATGTGTTGGTATTGGACTCCGGCGCCATGGTTCATGTGGCTAATTCCATAAGAGGATTCTATACTTTTGGGGAGCTCAAACCGGGAACTCGTAACCTTTACATGGGGGGGAACCAAGTTAAGAAAGCGTTGGGAGAAAGGGTGAATATATCCTAGAGCTTGCTAATGGAGAGACTCTTGTCCTTAAGGACAATTTTTATGCCCCGAGTATGAGGAAGAACCTTGTCTCCGTGTTGAAGATGAGCAAGGCGGGTATTGCGGTTCTGTATAAGGAAATTGACGTCTATGTCTATGATAGTTCGCTTATGGGGGATCTTGTCTATGTTGCTTTGCTTGTGTATGGTATTTACCAAATCGCAATAAAAGTGACGTGTGCTCTTGTTACAACAGTTGTACTTAGAAACTTCAACAAAGAATTTTTATACTCAACATTTGGACATACAAATTCAAATTCTCTTAAGTCATTGTTACACCTTCAAACTTTAGTTACAAAAACTCAAATATCACTTGAAAATGAAAAATTGCAAGTCAATGGGGTCCCAAAGTTATAAACTCAGAACACTTTGCACATGGAGATACAAACTATGTCACTCATCATCATCATCATTTTAGCCTTTTTCCAATTAATTGGGGTCGGCTACATGAATCCTGGTTCTCCATTTTGCTCTATTAAAGGCCATATCCTCGCTGGGGAACGCCCAACATAAGTAGATACTATAAGTTTATCAGGATTAATGATCGCTTCTATAACTTTCCCTTACTTGGGTATGGGATGAGTTAAGGGAAATTAAGGTCATCAACCTTCTTAGACACATACAAACTATGTCACTATGCACATAAAATAGTACATGGACTGCACATACGATTTCTTCATCAATTTGTAAATCACAATAACAAATTATATTTCATTCTCTATGGCATAAAACATTCACAAACTCAAAGTGATAGCAAAATGAGTACAAATTATGCAAGAGAAGCCAATAGTCGAACCCTTTATGCCTGAATCTCATAAATGAATCTTTTAGGAACTGAATTTTGTCCCATAGCATGGATGGTTCATGTCACAAAGGTTAATATTAATCTCACAAAGGGAAGCTTATGATCTATCACTTGATTAGGTTCAAAAAGAGAGAGAGAGAGAGAGAGAGAGAGAGAGAGAGAGAGTACGTTAGTAGAGTAGACGAACAGTAGTAGGTAAGTACGTAGTAGACAATAGTACTACACTATAGTAAGTAGACATAGTAATAATACGTAGTTAGTTGTTA
>NW_006500357.1:3219443-3268060 GCF_000471905.2 Amborella trichopoda | reverse complement strand
AGAGAGAGAGAGAGAGAGAGAGGAACTTTTGAAGATGGCAACAGTGTGGTAAAGCTAAGTGCAAATAGCTCACATAGAATGCATGAATATCAGTATGTTGTACTGTAGAATGGTGCAATTTCTCAAACAATTTGTCCAAGGACCATACTCTAACTAAATGGTACTCATATAGGTATGAAATATTCACTGATTCACATAAAAGGGATGCTAAAAAATCTAGAAAAACCGGGAGCATGAATCATGAAGAAAATGGTGCCTAATGAATGGAACTAAGGGAAAGGCAATAAAGGATCATCAAATACTCAAAAAAATGTGATGGAGACGCTATTGTAATTGAAAATTTACAGCAAGCAAAGTATAGGAGAAAAGCTCAAAATGAGAAGAGAAATGGTGTAGATCCTTACCTTAGATCATGGAGCATAGATGGCGTAAACACCTTAGAAGATAGTATGCACCACCATGGTCATATGGCCTCAAAAGGATGAAAAAGGATGGAGCTCTATGAGTGGGCCGTGGAGGCCTCTCTCTCTCTTTTTCTCTCTAAGTAATACTCATAAGTTGTGTAGAGAAATGAGGGTGACAAGGGTTTAAATAGAAGTGCGTTAGTGTGACATTGTGAGTGAATAAATCTAAGTTCTTTATGCTACTCATCTATGGTACCTGAGAGGGCTATGATCCAAGCCATACATCCATGTCTAGCCAAGATCAATGGATGTGATTGCACACCATTATCACTCCATAAAACCATAAATCTAGCCATTTTACCAAATTATCCTAAGGTACGAAATATTTTTTTTTGAGAATTAAGGTAGGAAATAAATTTCTCATAAGTCTTTTACTCATTCCAAAATAGTCCACAAGACTCATGAAAAGAAGGAAACACCAAAAGGGTAGGGGAGTGCCCTTATGGAACTCTATTTCATAAAATTCTCCAATTAAGATAATTCTCATAGATAACCCGATCACAATGTGCTATTTAAAGGAATTCACAGAGGCTTAGCCAATAGGATTAAGCCACCTAAAAAGGTGGATCAAGGTAGTATTTCCATCAAATACTTAGGGTTTAGATCAATATATCATGACTAGCCCTCAATCCTAGGCACATGTTATCAAACCCACATGTGTGGTAAAAACCCATGTGATAATTAAAAACAATTAAGTCATAAAACATAACTTTATTTAACAATTATAACTAAAATGAACAAACAACCTGATTCCAAAAAGAATATACCACTTTTTGTTTGGTGTCATGCTGATGTCATCAACTAGGTGGGGCCGTGGGTTGCCAGGTGGCCACACTATGGCCACTTAGGGGCCATGTGGGACCCCCCCACTAAGTGTCCTTCCTTGGAATTTTCCCCAAACAAATTTCAAATGCTCATGTTATACTCCCAAAAATTCCAAAAAAAATTCCCAAAACATTCTTAAAAAAAAAAAAACAAAAAAAAACTATTCGAAAGATACCCATTCAAGATATCTAAAATACTTTATGGGATGCCACAACATGTCCAAATCTATCTCTTGCTAATAGGTTATATTTAAGAACAAGAGATGAAGAATGACTTCACAAATTCAATGGCGTGATAGAAGTTAAGACCTCACTTAAAATAAATCCATTCTACATTAATGGATATATCATCCCTCAATCCTCCGCAGCTCCAACAACTCCTTAGAGATCGTGGAAAGAAAGGTTTTATAGACCCCAAACAGAACTCAAAACCTAAAGTAAAAACGAAGTTAAATGAACTGGGAGTGGGAGTTCAGGGGCACCGAAGTTCCAAAAGGTCCATGATTGAGAATGTCTATGAAATGTCCTGTGTACACAGTGCTCATACCTTTGTGGTAGTGATCTTGTATATCTGCGTCATTCCCAACACTAGCATTTCCTATATGATTTATAGGCCAATCCTAATGGCAAATTGTTTCTTCAACCGCTTTGTTTTCCACGTGCATTTATAGTTATTTATGGAGACCCTAGTGAGTGAGAGTGTGTGTGTGCACGTGTATTACATACACATAGATGATTTGGACTTCAAGCAAACTGAACCAATATAATAAGTCCTCCAATATTACCATAAGAAGCCACAACAAAGTTGTTGTAGAAATCACAAGGTGTACATTGATTTAAGAAAATTTAGAGTTCAGAGGCCATTCACTTATTAGAATCTTGATATGCTTTGTTGGAAGCCGAGTGATGCCAAGTTGGGTTCTGATGAAATCAAATCACTAAAAATTTACCCAGAGAGAAGTGTGGTGATACAGATAACTAATGGGAAGTGTGGTTATACCAATCACTAATTTCAGCAACAGAAATTACAGCATTGAATTCTGCTGGTTATCTTTTCATTCATATGTTCACTGACATACAAAAAGATATTTGCGACAATTTAGTCACTGACTTCCAGAAAAGCAACCAGATGCCAACTAAACTAACTAAAACCCTAAAAAGATGAGGCCCTAACACACTTGCATCAAGAGGGAAAATAATTAAGAGATCATTAACAAGTCCAACATAGAAATTTCCAGATCATCCAAGTATCGCAAGCAAATAGCCCACAATGACAATATCAATACAAAATAAGTATGTCTTCACAAATTAAACTAGGAACAGTACAGAGCTAGAACACCCACACTGCTGAATTCTAAAGTCAATTAGAGGAATCCAGAGTTCAGTTAAAAGAAGAGCAACCCATATCAAGAATGTCCAACTAGAATACAGAGAAAGCAATTACCCAGAAGCTGAATGTCTTTTGCTGTAATATTCAGACAATCGGCGAGTAACAGGCTTAGTTTTTTTTGGAGAATTCTTCTTCAATCCAAATATCTCCTGTATGACAGGCACTCTGACCAGCAATACCTTCCAAGCCACAACCCATCCTTGAATCCAAAAATCCAAATCGTTACAAAAAAATAAAACAAAGAAAGATAAAAACTTTATTGATCATAGTAGGCCTTAAATCCAAAACCCAATAAAATAAAGATAAAACCGAAAAAACAAAGGATAGAAATTTCAGTTATTAGGAAAAAATTCCTTAAAACCGAAATAAAAAATAATATGGTGAGAGATAAAATTGACGATGAACCTATAGAGTTCCAGAAAGTACCTAAACCAATCACAGTGAGAACAAATACCGTGGCGAGAAAAGGGCGGAGAACCAATAAACAGAAGGTATCCCAACCAGCCATGGCCAATTCTAGAAGCTTCATATTTACCTCTCCCAAACATAAATTCATTCTTTTGTTTCACTGTTGCTAAAATAAAATAATTTTTTTTTTTGTACATGTGCTTTTTAAACTTTCCTTTGACGGCTGGGGAAATCAAAAGTTTTATAAACAAGTGGCTTAAACTATTTTATGAACCTTCAACAAAAGTGAGCCGTCCGTGCATGACAGCTGCAACTCTTGCAAGCCCTAGGTACGGCCCGGCGAGGGAAGGTCGCGATAAACGTGATATCCGTTTTAAACATAGACCCGGGGGAGTAAGTTATCTATTTGCTCCCTCGGGTAAAACCTAACTTAGGAGTATCTTTTGGATTGTAACCTCTAAAACATAAGAGCCAACCTCCGAAGAACATAAATATTCAAATCTCATGCTCTATGTACTTGAAAAAAATGTCATCTCAAAGAATTGAACCGGTGATGTCCAATCTTTGTAGGGCATGATCTAAGTGCTGCATACTCAAAAAAAAAAAAATTTTGGATAAGTAAAAAAAATTTAAATTTTCCTTTTAAAAAAATATTCATCTATTGATCCTTAGGTGAATCCCAAAATCTTAGATAAGAAAACCCACCCAAGTAACTTTTATGCCCAAGAGAGTTATGTATGGCATGTTATATGTACTCTTTTCTATTTTTATGGTGGTCACAATAATTCTTGTTAATTAAATTTTCAAAATAGGTGGTTGTAAGAGTGTAGTAGAACAGATACAAAGTTTTTTTTTAAAAAAAAAAAAAAATATAGCACTTCATGACTCACTCCATACCATCCAATTTGATATCTAATGAATGGGAATGATTATGAGTTCTATATACAAAAGATAAATGATCTCTTGGTACACAATCCCTATTACCTAAAAATGAATTTCTAAAAAAGTAAAGGTGAGGTTTATATAAGGGGAAAGCTTTCTATGTTTTCCTTACAACATAGAAGTTCTATCCTCCTTTTTATCCAACCGTCCATTTATTAATGGACGGTTAAGATTGTTCGAATCACAATGTTACGTCTCTACACTGTTTTATTTTTAAATTTTTTCTATAAACTGTTTTGACACCAAATTTTGGACGTCTATTCCTCTATTAAATTCTCACTAAGAAAAATATAAAAAAAATATTTCAATAAAATAAAATGACCAAATTACCTTTAAAAGTTTTAAGGGGTATTTTAGTCATTATTTATTATAAAAAAATATTGTTAATATGTTTAATAGGTGCCCCCCAATGAGAAAATGGCACGTACCAAATTTCATGTTCAGAAAAATTGTATTACCAAATTTCATGTTCAGAAAAATTGTATTAAAAAAACTAAAAATAAAATACTTTGAGACGTCGGATATAAGATCAAACGGTGGGTGGCTCTCTTGATAAAATGGACGGCTGGATGGTAAAGGAGGATAGAACTTCTATATTGTAGAGGGAACATAGAATGCTTTCCCTTATATAAAGTACCCACCTTATCCTACACAAGTAAGATACACTTCTTTATTTTGTTGCTTCAATTGTCGGAAACCTTATGATGGTTTAAAATTCCATGTTCAACCTTCATTATGAAATTTAAAATTTTAAAAATGATGTAGATCGGATAGATCTATAAATACTTGAAAATCTTGTCCAAATGGCGAACTATTTTTAAGACTAGAAATTTTTTCCTCTTTTTTTTTTTTTTTGTTTTTGTTCTCATAAATCTTAACGTATATTTTCCAACCTAAGAACAACTTTCTTGAAGTACACCTGACTGCGACGATATAAAGTTGCAATCTTATATGAACTTTTTCCAAAAATAAATGGTTTTGAGACCTTAAAACACGAGACGTCGTTGTTCTCCAATTGGACGGTGCGCAAAAGGAGTTTTACTTGCAAAATGGTTTCTGTTATTCTTTTTATTTTTAGGGGTAAATGTTTTATGCCTTTCTTAATTAGCCAAAAGATTTCCTACTCCAGTGGGAGCATAGTATCCGTATACTTCCTTAGACAAAACTTACACTAGCAATATCTTTTAGATTAAAAAATTTGGGGACGTGATCTCTCGCAACCAACCTCAAAAGGAAAATAAAATTAAAATTAACTCACTGTGTACCTAAAAAAATGACATCTCAAGATTAAACCATCTAATTTTTG
The DNA here is from genome assembly GCF_000471905.2 of Amborella trichopoda. The sequence goes on along the minus strand of NW_006500357.1, from coordinate 3,262,726 downwards.
GAAGAAATTGACCTAGATCATCAAAAACTTAGGATCCAAATTTTTTTTTCTGAAAATAATTATCTAGTTATAATCAGATGGATCCTGAAATTGAAAAAAAAAAGAATTCCTTTTTGCCCGAAAGAGCAAATGTATGGTATGCTCCCGAGGAAGCATAGTACACGCCTTACTTAATTATTAGTTACTACGTGGGACTTCACCACCATTGTTCCTTGGATTCAAAGGTAGAATGGGTGACTCACCAGCCTCATCTCAGCCTGTTCAGAATGCGGCATGTTTGGGAGCAACCCTACTCATAGTTGGTTGTGTTTCATTTTTGGGCTTTTTCTACACAGCTATCTTGTCCAAGCTACATCCACCTCCTGCAAACCAATTTATATCTGCCATCCAAACGGACAGGTATTCTGGATACATCCATTGTTTGGAGTTTGGACTTCCTATTTTGTACTATTGCACTGAGGGCTCCCAATGGTCTTTTCTTGTGCAAGTCCAAGCTCATTTATTAATTCTATGCTCATTGAACATATGATATGTTCCTAGATTGAAAAGATATTCTGATTAAGGAACTTTGATAATGCTCATTGAACATATGATATGTTCCTAGATTGAAAAGATATTCTGATTAAGGAACTTTGATTGTGATCTGGTTTTAACTTCCTGGATTGAATTTACTTTGGTTAACAACTACAAATGCTGAATGTAATTCGGAGTAGTGAGTTTCTTATTGTCTAAATTCAGATTGAAAATTCAAATGAAGAGATAAATTCATTGAGACTTACCAACTGAAATTGCCTGCATCTGTGGAAAGCCATGAAATTTTACAGGAACAGGAAACACAAGACTTAATCTGGATTTCTTTATCATTCTACTCAGTTTTAGGCCTCCATTGATCGTGCCACAGACCTTTTGTTTCATGCTCTAGCTCTTCTATGAAAAAGCAGCCCAATGACTCTAATAGAGCAGGTCATTGCTAAGATTGGACACATGCTTGAAAATATGGTTAACATGTAAATGGCCCCAGTCGTAGGCTAGGAATTGACCGGTTACGGTGCATTTGGTGACGTCAATGGCAGGCTCTCCTAAACCCAGCCTTAAACTCACTTCAACTTATAATAATATGATGAAATTTTTGGTAGAGTAGAGATGCAGGTGGTGATGTGGGCTTAAGCCTTCAGAGGCGAGCATGTATTGTTTGTTCGCTTCAGGAACTATTGCACTTCAATACTTATCCTTCTGTTTATTCCGTTCTTCTAATTTTATACTTCTGTTTGTTTCATTCTTCTAATTTTTGCAGGCTTATCGACAGGTATAAATGCTTGTTTTTCTTAATCATGACTAGATGTTCTGACATCTGCGTTATCAACTTTTTGTTGTTAGGTTTCAACCAAGCTCCTATACGAAAATAGGAACACCTAGTATCGGATTCCACCAAGATTGTATACTTCGCAGGCTAGAAACAAAATAGGCACGTACAAATCATAATAAGAGCATGGGGAAGCATAGATACACACACAAATCAAGAATACAAAGATTTGTATCGTTTTATCCCCAAGGGGCTACATTAACGGCCATCACAAAATCAAATCCACCATACCAATGAGAGTTACCTCTCTAACCCTTGACAAAACATGGTTAAGTAACCTTTTTAGACTAGCTCTTTCAACCAACGTCTTCGGTGGATCGCCCATCTCTCTTCAACTACTAAATCAATTTCCTGGACAATAACCTCGAGACCAACAAAGATTGTCTCTTAACTAAAAGGGGGTATCACTCAAATCTTTATGGGAGCACTCTCACTGCTTTACTGTTTCTCTTTCTAGGAAGCTCACTTCTCTTATTGACAGTCTTTTATCTAAGTGCATCTCTCTTTCAAGAGCAAGCAGACTGTTCGTATTAGGGGTGACCCATCAAGAGCACACCTATTCTTGATCTTCTCATTCCTTATATAAGGTTTTAACCCCCTACATGATTTTTCCTAAACCCAAAGAAACACGTCCCATAGAAATTGGAAACTCCTCTTAGACTCATAGCATGGTGATTTTTCAAATCAACAAAATCTTGTTTTCCCATAGAGTAAGAAGACTTGTTACGATAATCTTGGGCATTGATTTTTGGAGATCACCGTATCCAACATTGGCACCATATTGTACCACAGTGCTATACACAGCCAGTTCATTGTCCAATAATCTGTTCCTAGTACTTGAACATCAGCTATCAGGTAAAAAGAAAAAGAAAAAATAGACTTCTTGGTTTCTCAGCAATCAGCAACTAATGTGCCTGTTAAGATTTTTTAATACAGGCATGAGATTTATTTACTTACCAAAACCAATTTCTCTAGTGATGCTCAATGATGGCACAGTTTAAACCTTCAAGAGTGGCTCAGTTTGATATTATATGTAACAAAGTCCTGGAGAGAATTGGGCCCATGCTCTTCATGACCAATGTTTCTATGCAGAAGCTGCCATTGAATCAATAAAATTTGGATCCTGTTATCAAATGATGTTTTCTTCCCAGTTAGGGATTTTGTATTATTACTATTGTTTTCTGTGTTAGATCTTTTTCATCTTACCTGATGTACTTCATGGTATATAAGGGAATTAGTCCATCAAGTTAGGGACCTAACCTCTCTCAGTAACGGAAACAAATCCTGCTCCTCTGGGTTTGTCATGTTGGTCCTTTCAATCATTGGATAATATTCATCTTTCCCTCCAGCTTCTCTCCTCATTGTCTTTTACCCCTAAGAACCACATCTTCAAACTGTTCATTTTGATGTACAGTACATTCAATTTGCACTCCTTAAGGGCCTCCTCTTCTCCAACACTACTCTTCAGGTTACATCTTTACAAACTCGGATTGGTCTACTGTCTAGATAATTATTTTCTACCATCGATTTGTGTACTTTTTGTATTTATTTTGTGGGAAACAACAAAGCAAGAGAGTTCTAAATATAGAGGCTCTGTAGAATATCCAATTGTTCTACTTTGGGAACTTCATATTCATATGATGGCTTCAGTGTGACTACATTCGAACCATGTGTTTTGGATAGCCACTTTATGTAGGATTTACTTGACTGATGTAATGTATATGCTGAATATTACAATAGAGAGTAGCCAACCTATTCACGAATTGTCTCTCTTTGGATCACTTGAGTTTCTAGGTGTACGAACACTTGCTGCTTGGTCCTTACCAACATGTCAATCTTTTTGTTCAGGTTACCTTGGTTTGTTCATCTTTTGCACCTTCGATATTTATTGTTATTGAAACACCAAGTAATGCATAATTGATTGGGATTTTGCTGTGCTAATACAAAATTTGAAGTCAATAACATGGTTATTTGCAAATGATGTGTTTGAGTACGAATCAGAAAAATGTAAAGACAAAGAAACAGTTCCCTACGAAACGAGAACCAGCTATCTCTTAGAGTGATACAGTGAGTATACTTCGATGAATAGCATCCCAAATGCATGATCTGCCCAATCACTTGGCTAAAACCAAAAATAATATGACTTTGAGAATGAATGTATGTCAAAACGACAAATGTCCATAAAAAAGTCACTTAGGAGATCTTACTGGAGATGTCTCAATGGGATATATTTTTTCGTAACATGAATTTATTTATTTTGGCTCTTTGACCCTATAGATATGTGTATATGTATGTGTGTGCGTGTTTGCATACGTGGAAAAAGTTTATTTGTTTATACTGTAGAATTAAGGTGCACCGAGAATGGGCTGTGGCCTTGGTGGTAGTACCAACGAGTCCTATGATGAAGTATTTGACTCCATTCTCACCAAAGGGTAGAGGCCCAAATCCTCACTGACTTATCCTTTATTTACTTACCCAAAAAAAAGTAAGCTGCACCTCAAAAATCCAGCAAAAAAAAGGTGTTTTAAAGTTGGAAAAACTTCTAATTGATCATCTCGACTTTGAGATGTATGGATATAAAGAAAAAAAAAAAACTTTTCAAGTTAAAAAACTGGTGCATCTTGTAACAAATTATCGTGACAGTATATTTTCCATATTTTCAAGTGTTTATGGCTCTGCTCAATGTGTACCATTTTCAAAATTTTCAATTTTATTATTAGGGTTGAATACAAATTTTCAAGTTATCATAAGATTCCTCACACTGAAACTACATCTCCCAACAAAGTTTAAAAGGGTACAAAACAAGGGTATATAAGTGTCCAAAATCTGTTGCATACAATTATAAAATGCTCTATAGTGTGAGAACCCTAACATAACATATATATATATATATATATATGAAAAAAGCTGTTGTCAGCCCATGGGCTGATGGAACAGTGTAAGCCCAACAGCCCAAATTGAATCTGGGCTGATCTAATGATCATAGTTGTATTTCGTAACTGAATTTTAATTTTTTTCTACAAATCCAAATCACTTGAAATTTGGAGCGTCTATTCTTCAAAAATAGTGGAATCTAATAAAAATATCAAAAAAATAATTCGCATAAAATAAATTGATCAAAATACCCCTGAAAAGTTTCAGGGGTATTTTGGTCAATTTATTTTATACAAATTATTTTATTAATATTTTTATTAGATTCGCCTCGATGAGAAGAGTTGATGCTCCAAATTTCATGTTATTTGGATTTATATAAAAAAAATTAAAATGATAATTCCATGTTGCAACTAACGATTCGCACCTCCATGTGTTGATTTGTGCACGTAGGAAAGAATGAAATTCAAAATAAACCTAGATGTGATGGGTCGAGTGGACACCATTTTTGTATTTTTTTGTTCAACCCTTCAATGGCACTTTGGCCACCTCCATAAAAAAATGATGTATGTAGTTTTTGAACTCTCAATTTTACAAGTATGAACCTCTCATCCTCATCCATAGGGTCCTTTTCGGTTTGGATATCTCTTAGGCGCATTACCGATAACTTCCCCTGGAATTACACTGCAGTTTATTGTCCAAACTCCTCCATTCTTAGGCCAGACTTCTGGAATGAATTGGAAAGCATAGGCAGAACTCCACCCTGCTCCTGGTGTATAGGTGGGGATTTCAACATTACTCATTGGTCCTCGAAAGGAATTCAAACTCCTCCATTTCCAAAGATATGTTGGACTTCTTTGACTTCCTGTCTCGCCTAAACCTCATGGATATCCCTCTTCAAAGGGCCTTCTTCACCTGGTCAGGTTATTCCTTAAACCCTACCCTTTCCAAATTGGATAGGTACCTCATCTCTTTGGAATGGGATTCAATTTACCTGGCTCACACTCCTTAGCCCTCTCAAAGCCCACATCCGATTATTGCCCCATTTTACTAGACAACTCCCCTGTTTCTTGGGCCTCAAAACATGTCAGATTCAAATTGGCCTGGCTGGAGGAGCGTGACCTCCCTAATCTCATTCAACAATGGTGGGCCTCCTTCTCCAACCAAGTCCAGGGCTGGGCAGGTTTTCGACTGCAAAGAAAACTTCAACTCCTCAAAGGGGCCCTGAGAACCTGGAGCTCCTGACTGCAAGGCAACTTCCACTCCCAAAAAGAGGCAATTCTTCTCACCATTCAGCAATGGGACTCCACTGCAGATCTTCATAGCCTCCTCCCCATGGAAAGGGCAACACTATCTCAAGCAAAATTAGATTTCCAGAATCTCCTTCAGAAAGAGGAAATCTTTTGGGCTCAGCAGTCCCGTGTCAAATGGTTGAAACACAGAGGCCAGAATACTGTGTTTTTTCATAAAATTGCCAACTGCCGAAGGTGAGTCACTACTGTAACCCAGCTTAAAGTGGGCAATCAAATCCTAGATCAACCCCCTTAAATAGAAGGAACCATGATCGAATTTTTCCAAAACCTATTCAAGGTCCCCACTGGACCCAAGCCTACGATGGCAGACCTATCTTTCCTAACCATCCCTCTTCACTCACCTGCACGGCTCGAATGCTCTTCCGATGAAGTAGAAATCCTCAAGGCGATTTCTGATCTTGGCCAGGACTGGGCCTCAGGGCCTGATGGCTTCCCAATTGCCCTATTCAAAACATTTTGGCCGTTAAATCTGATATCATGGCCTTCTTCCTAGAGTTTCATACTAGAGGGGTAAAGCCATAAGGCTATGAACGTGACTTTTATCGTGTCGATCCCAAAAATCGAAGGGGCAGAGGAACTCAAAGATTTTAGGCCTATTAGCCTCATTAATAGTTCCTACAAGGTCCTTTCCAAAGTGCTCACTTCCAGATTTCGAGTGGTCCTTGGATAGGTCATTTCCCCCACCAAGGGTGGATTTGTCGAGGAGAGACAGATCCTTGATGCTACTTTGGGTAGCACACGAGGTCATCCACTCTAGACACGTCTCTAACATCTCTGGGATCGTTGTAAAGGTGGATTGGGAGAAAGCCTACGATCATATCAATTGGGTTTCCTCGACAAGGCTCTATCATGCATGGGCTTCGGGGATCGATAGCATCTTTGGATTAAAGGTTGTGTGTTCAGTCCTTTTTTCTCTATTCTAATAAATGGCTCCCCAAAGGGATTCTTCCCTTCGTCTCAGGGACTCCGCCAAGGAGACCCCCCCTCTCCCTTCTTATTTTCTATTGTGGGTGAGGTGTTCAGGAGATCTATCTCGCAGATGTACCAAGCTGAGCTTCTTAAAGGCTTCATGGTGGGTCGCCTAAGCCCCGTCATCAGCCATCTGCAATATGCCGACGACATGCTGGTCTTTTGCGACGCCTACTCTCAGCAGCTGAGCCACCTTCTCATCTTCTTGAAATGCTTCGAAATGGCCTCCGGCGAGACCAAAATGTCAAGGGTGGCAGTAAATTCATCCCTAGTTAATACTATCTCATCCCAGTGGGGGTACACTGCCAAAGAACTCCCCTTCTCTTACTTGGGATTACCTCTTTGTCTTGGTAAACCTAAGCTCAACCTTTGGAGTCACATAATAGATTTTGATTGTAGATTCGCGAGCTGGAAGGGCAGATTCCTTTCATTGGTTAGGCGCAGTTCTCTCATGAAGGCCACCTTCTCAAATATTCCGATATACTACTGCACAACATAAGTCTAAGTGCACTCTGTGGTGCGGCGTCTGGAACAACTCATGAGAAATTTCCTTTTGGTCAAGAAGTGGGGACAAGAAAATCCACCTCATTTCCTGGTCTCAAGGGGGTCTTGGGATATGCAGACTCAAGCTTAACAACCTTGCCCTTCTCGATAAATGGTGGTCGAGGCTGGCCACCCAAACCAACCATCTATGGCAGGATGTCATCAACTCCAAACACCGTGCTTTGGACCCATCCTGAGTCCCTGAGCGCAGTGCCCACAGTAACTCGTCAGGGGCCTGGAAATCAATCCTTCACCCGTACACTCAATTCAAATCCAATATCAGAATGCGCCCCCTCAGTGGTAACAGGACCCTCTTTTGGTTAGACCCATGGGTGGGCCACGAACCTCTAAAGGTCCAATATCCCAGTTTGTTTCGGCTCGCTACGAAAGCACAAGCCTCAGTTGAATTCCATATGGAAGTCTCGGGACATTGTCGAAACTGGAATCCCAACTTTAGAAGGGCTTTGATGGACCATGAATTGCAGCAGTTCCTCAGCCTCTCCTTGACCTTACATTCTCTCTTTCTCCCTCTTCGGTGCGCTGATAAACTAGTTTTGACCCCGACTCCTTCAGGAGTCTTCTCGGTCATATCCTTTTAGATCCCTTTCCCAACCCCAAACCCCCAATGGTGGTCTGTCTGTTTCTGTTAGAGCCTGGTCCAAGAGCACTCACAGTCGACCTCCTTCAGAGGAGAAGGATGCAGATCCCTAACAGATGTAGCATGTGCTTGGAGGAAGAGGAGACCAATGGCCACATCTTCATCCATTGCAATGTGGCATCCTCCCTTTGGACTGATCTCATTCAACAGTCCCATTGGCAATGGGTGACCCCTCCTACTGTCCCCCATCTCTTTAGAGCTCACTTCTCCCCTCCATGGTCTAAGGCAGGCATCACTTTATGGAGAGCCTCTGTGGCAGCAACCCTCTCGGTCATCTGACAGGAAAGGAACAGCAGAATCTTCTGCAGCCAATGGTCCAACCCGTCGGTCTTGATCGAGGTCGTCAAATCCTTGGTTAGATTTTGGGCAACTCACAATAAACAATTCAGCTACTTGTCCCTCTCAGAAGTCCAACTCAATTGGCCCTCCTTGCTGAATCTTTTAGAATACCTCATGCTTCTTTGTGGACCCCTTGATCCTGGCCAGATCAAGCTAAAGTTTGATGGATGCTCCCTGGGTAACCCAGGGCCAGCAGGCATTGGAGGTTTATTTTGAGACAATGAAGGAGTCATCCTGAGTTCCTTCTCCTTTCCTATTGGTTTTTCGGATTCTCCAGCCGCAGAAGCCCAAGCACTTCAGGAGGGCCTCAGAATTTTTTATCATCTTGGGCCATACTCTAGTAGTTGAAGGTGATTCCAAGAATGTGTTGGCTTGATCCTTGGACAGTTCATTGTGGCCTTGGAGTGGGTGATGCTTTTGACGCGACACAACAACTCAGTACCTCAACTCCAATACTGTGGTGCCACATTTGGAGAGAGGCCAATTCCGAGGCTGACACCTTGGCTAAGGGGCTTTCCAATTGGCTATAAACTTGATTCAACGTAGGGAAGTGACGTAGCACTTATTTGAGCATGCGTCTTCCCATCTTTACATTCTGTCTATGCTAATCTTTTCTACTGTATAGGATTGTCAGTTCATTCCTTTTCTGTACAGGGTACCCGTTTGTGGGTTGCCTTTTAATATTATAGCCTCTGTAATTCTACCCTCTTTAAATACAATGTTAACACACTCAAAAAAAAAGTATGAGATTTGTTATAAAAACACGGTTTCTTATTTTCACACCATGTATGTACAAGCTTTGGCACGAAATTGCCGAAGAGGGTAGTTCAGCTCCTAAGTCATCCACTCCATATCATTTCCTGTACTAATTGAGCGTTCCATAAATAATGCACAGCCAACCTAAGGACAGAATAAGACATTTTGCATTTGGTTTGCGCAAGTAGGAAGAAACTATAGCCCCCTAGCTATTATGGAGTCAGATCCATTCTAAAATAAATAAATAAACCAGCAGGTAAGTTAGTCTATATACTCGTCTTTTGTGAGCAATTAACTCAAATGTTCTCCAATCATATGCTTGCTTGGTCGCATCTGCATTTGGTGTATCCTGTGTAGGGAACAAAGCACTAAACACCAAAAAATTGGAATTGATAGAAGACCAAATCAAGCTGAAATCATCACAATGATGTAGGTCTGGAAAGAAATCCGAGGTTCCGTATGTGATTTTTTATGAAGCTTGACATTATATGAGAATGATGATAAGACCATACAAAAGAAAAACTAGCAAAATGTAGAGAAAACTTTTCCATAATATAAATTTGGCTCTTATGAAAGCAGCGTATCTAGCAATTCGGTTTTGAGGTAATTGATAGGACTACCCAATGATTATGACTCTTTATCAAAATTTGTTTGTATATAATAACTACTGCTACATTGCTGTTTCTACATAATTGGAATTCTGATTATTTTCTCATATGAGGTTAATTCTGTTAGGTACTACTGTTTGTTGGTGCCTTCAACACTTGCCATTCTGGTGGTAGCAGTGTACTTTCACTGGCTCAGCATGAAGCTCTTTAAGCATGCTTGAAGATATGCATGCATGTAAATTCCGTCCCCACATGTAGAATACTCCTGTATTTTAAATATGATATCCAAATTTTGCATTTGCATCCTGATGAACTTGTGCTGGGAATCAATGCATTCTTGGTGTACATCCAAATTGAATGATTTAAAATTGAGTATCTCTATATTGTAATGCAAAGTCCAGTTCCTTCGTAAGCTAAGCTTTGTCAAAACCCAATTAGTCAAGACTAAGCTCAAGTCTTGTCAAAACCCAAGTAGTAAAGACTGTTTTTTGTTCCTGCCCAATAGCGAGTTCAGTCATGAGTGGAACAAAACCACTAAGAGGGAGGGAGGGGAGAGAGAGAGAGGTTAGTCTGGGACACACTTTCAGATTCAATACGGTGACCTCTTTAAAGAAACCAAATGTTCAACCTTAGGGACATTGTGTAAATATTATTCATTTTATCCACGCAAAACATGCAGGTACAAATATGAGGTACTTGACGCACCAAGAGCTGAGGGACATTGTGTAACTATTATTCGTTTGGGAAAGCTTTCTATGTTCCCCTACAACGTAGAAGTTCTATGTTCCTTTTTATCCAACCGTCCATTTTTGAATGGAGGGTCAAGATTGCTCCAATCATAATGTCACGTCCCTCACTGTTTTATTTTTAATTTTTTTTCTACAAACTGTTTTGACACCAAAATTTGGATGTCTATTCCTATATTAAATTCGCACTAACGAAAAATATAAAAAAAATATTTTCAATAAAATAAAATGACCAAAATACCTCTAAAAGTTTTAAGGAGTATTTTGGTCATTATTTTTTATCGAAAAATTATTGTTAATATTTTTTATAGGTGCGCCCCAATGAGAAGATGACATGTACCAAAAATTGTATTAAAAAAACTAAAAAATATATATTTGGAGACGTCGGATCTAAGATCAAACGAAGAGCGACTCTCTTGATAAAAAATGGACAACTGGATGGTAGGGGGAACCTAAAACTTCTATGTTGTAGGGGGAACATAGAAAGCTTTCCCTATTCATTTTATCCACTCAAAACATGAGTTAGTTGACGCATCAAGCGCTCTTGGTACCAATATGACTTCGTTGACGCATCAAGCGCTCTTGATATTTTATGATAGGGCGTGACTTGTATAAGGTGTCAACCTTAAATAATCAAAGTAAGGCGCACCACTAAGTCTTGTCCAAAAATGCAATCTCAGTACCGGAATTATTTATGATGGCAATAAAATCTATTTTTATGCCTAATTATGAAATTTAAAACCCTACAAATGGTACAGAACATGCATATCTATAAATACTTGAAAATTTTGAAAATAGATGGTCCAAATAATACATTAGAAGATGCACTATATTTAACACTTAAAAACCTTTTCTTTTTTTCTATATATCTCAATGTCGAGATGATCAATTGGGAGCATCCGAATAAACCTTTTTTAGTGGGTTTTTTATGCCTTGTATAAACTTTTTCCTTCATGATTAGACAAGCTTTTTCCTTCATAAGGTCAGGATGGCAGTCAACTCTAATACCGTATTTTAGTTCTTGAATGTCATCCCCCCAAGCAAATAAAGAAAGCCACCTTTGCAAGGAATTGCAAATCAAGGCATTGGTATTTCTATCACTTCAAAAATTGTGAAAAGGTTTGGCAGGGAAGCATAGCAGAGGGGCATCCCAATTACCTAAATCTATTATGCAAATATAGAGTTCATCATTTAGAGATTTACATACCAAAAAAAAATTGTGATAGAAACACATTGTGCGAATGACAAGAATTTTTAATATGGGTGAAAATATCGTCTACATTTGGCCAACTAAACATTAAGGGTGGCAACCGGCTGGGCCAGGCTTGTCTCCTTGGCCAGCCCTAGCCCTGTTAGCACCAGGCTGAGCCAGGGCAAAAATAAATGAAGAAAAAGCGAAAGAGAACAAGAAAACAAGGGCTGGGCCGAGCCGAACTGCACAGGCACTAAGCTCTAGCCCAGCCCCTGGGCCAAAGTTTGTGGCCCATGCCCTAAGGGTTCCCTGGCCCATTGCCAGCCCTACTAAACATGAATATGGTCTATAACATATTCCATGGCTCTATTGTATGCTTTCCCAATCCATGAGGCCAATCCGATCACAAATTCAGCAATATGCAGTTTTCACACAGAGAAGTATTATTAGCGGCGTGCATCGCTCAAAGGGGTTGAAGTTTCAATCCAAAATTGGACATTTTAGTCGGTATACTTCTTAAAGAGCCTTAATCATGGGGATGATAAGTGCCAATTCTTTTTTTTAAGTTAGGATCATGACATATGGCGAGATCTGCTACAGCTGTATGGTTTGGAAAGAAATCCAAAACGAGAGTTAGTTTTGTTTTATGCACAATTTTTTTTGTAAAAAGTTTATGTAAGGATGAAACCTTATAATGTAGAACTATGGATGCACCTCAAAAATCCATCAGAAAAAGGTAGTTTTAACGTTGCAAAACCATTTGATTGATCATCTCGACATTAAGATGTATGAACATAAAAAATAAAAAGATTTTAAGTCTTAAAAATAGTGCATTTTACAACATATTATCTAACCGTCCATTTTCAAGATTTTCATATGTTTATAGATATACTTGATTTTAACCATATTTAAATTTAAAGTTTTATAATTAGATATAAAAATAGATTTTAAAATAGTTCTAAGAACATTTTATATCAAAATTATATATCATGATAAAATTTGAAGGTGCACCTTACCTCTATAGCTACGGATGCATCCGTATGCCAACTGCACCCTTGTTTTTTTACTTTTTGAGCTCGAACACAGATTCTTGACATTGCATATACCATGCCTTAGGTGCCCCTGATTGCTCTCTCACACACACACACAAAAAGTATACGTACGGTACCTTGGACTGTTTTCTTATGGATGGTTCACATAGTTTACACGAATTCCACCGGTACTGATAAATGTTGTGCATTACTGTTTATAAAAATATACATACAAGCCCACCGAAATGACAACAACAGGACATGGAAGCTCAAAAAAATAACTCAGAAAAACCATAGACATGTTTGTACAACTCTACACTAAGTTAAGTGTCAGTGGCATTGAGACTCAAGAACTTGGAGGGTTAGTATGATCTTCGTGGCGCCTTCTCACAAACAGTTTATCTATATCTTCAGTCGCAACATTGCTCCTGCAAAAATAATAACAATAGTAATAATAAATCAATAGTCACATACAAAGAATCACCAAGAAAACACCAGGACAGAACCAAAAAGAAAAACATTAAAGATTGATGAGGAAATCGGTTGACTCCAAATCATCAAAAGAAAAAAGTTCTGGACATGTTAGGCTAGTTAAAAATTGTGCTATAATCTTTTTTTTTTTCCAGGGTTAAGATGGGAGACTTTGTGCAAGAACCCCAGCCATTATATTAATTTCAAACAAAGATATACAAATGGCCCAAGACGAGAATTTGGTAAAAAAAACAAACTGGGAGCTGTTCGTTTAAGATGCAACTCAGCTCGTCGTTCTCAGCAAACCAGACCAGGATGGTGACAAAAACAAAAAATGGACTGATCATCATAATCAAAAAACTGAAGAAGTGCTGGATTTGAAGCTGTTAGCTGCATTGTATTAATAATAAAGAGTTACCAGTAAGACTGGTATACCATAAAACAGGCTACCCAAAACAACTGGAAGCCCTATACAAAAACCCTCAAGGGGCCCAAAAAATTCCAAATGAAACTGTACAATAAATCACGGGTGGGAGTAGGTACAAGAAGGGGTTCAGTAGCTCAAAAAGGTGCCTGGGAACCCCTCTAAAGGTTTACTAGAAGCGCCCTCCCTAGCAAGGAGGTCAGCTTCAGTATTAGCTTCCCCCCATATGTGCCTCCACGAGGTGCTAAGAGGGCTGATAATATGCAAAATTTCATCAAAGAGATGGGCCAGAGGTTGAGGCCCAGACAATGGTGTTCTTGGAGTCACCTTCGATGACCAGCATGTATTTTTGAGAAAGTTAACCTTGAATTAAGGACTCTAAGTGCAAGAAACTGGTGGACCACAAGTGGGTGTCCCAGGGGAAAGAAAACAGAATCAAAAGGCCTTCTTTTTGAAGGTTATAATCGAAAGAGCAACCCAAAAAAAGAGGCCGATCCAAAAAAACATGCTAGTTTCCTGCCAAAGATGCCGCTGCTTTAGCAAGGGTGTCGGCTTCCTAGTTTCCTTCTCTCCAGATATGTCTCCAAGAGATGTGGGTGTCCCTACAAAGGGATTCGATCTCATCGAAACACTGAACCAAGCACCAGGGAGGTAGGGTGGAGTAGGGCGTCTGCATCCAAGAGATGACGTTCTTGGAATCTCCCTCAATAGTACTAGAGAGGAAAGATAGGGATTGAACTAGCTTGAGTCCTTCCGCGAGTGCAACTGTTTTAGCCTCCAAAGAATCAGCACGACCTATAGGTTTAGAGATAGAGGCCATCATTGTACCAAGGTGGTCCTTGACGATAGCCCCTACTCCCGAAGGCCCAGGATTTCCGAGGGACCATTCATCGAAGTTTAGCTTAAGATGTCCTAGTTGAGGAGGTCTCCACAAGGATACCTAAAGTAAACGCTTGTGGCTGTATAGAAGAACAGCAGTCCAAATTTTGGGCAAAGGCCGAGGTAGACAACTCTTTGAATCTGTGGTGGTTGGATGCCCAGAAGACCACCGGGGATTTGAACTTGGCGAAGGTCTTGTACCATGAAGAGTACTCCCCCTGAAAGATTCTATTATTATGTTCAATCAATCCAAATAGCCCACAGCAAGGCTGCCACCGAAGATTCCAGAGTAAAGTCCCAGCCTTAGGCCAAGGAAAAGGTTGCAGGGCAGAGAAGATGGAAGGTACATCCGCAGGGAGCACCCATTCTATATTGATGAGGGTAAGAAGGTCCCCTCACGAATAGAAGGCGTAGGGGCAGTGCAAGAACAAATGGGGATTGGTTTCCTCATCTGCCGAACATAGAATGCAACGGTTACGAAGAGGAAGGCCTCTTCTTTGAAGCTGGTCTACTGTGAGCACCCTCGGGGAAAGGGCCAGCCACATGAAGACCTGAATTTTCGGGGGCGCAAAGGAAGCCCAGGCTTGCGCAACAACAGAAGTTGGATGGGCAGGTAAGGTTGGGGGCTGTGATAAATTTCAGTAGGAGTAGGAAACCGAGAAAGTCCCAGATGATGAAGGCGCCCAAATAATACGGTCAAGCCCAAGGGGGACGATGAACCAATCAGAAGTTCAGCTGCAAGGGCAGCAAAGAGAAGAATTTCTGGTTCGATAAGAGCCCTTCTGAAGAGTGGATTCCAGGATCTCTGGGAGCCAGTCATAGTCATCTCATCTGCAACAGTTGCATCTTGATTCCGGGCGAGAGAAATGAGACTTGGGAATCTGTCCATTAGAGGAGCATGCCCAAGCCACAGATCCTTCCAAAAAAGACATGATTGCCAGCTCTAGGGTGGAACCTGATGCGATCTTTAAACAGCTGGTGGACCGAGCATATCGATCTCCAAATCCCAGATGACCTGTGATTAGGCCTACAACTGGGGAGCCAAGGTGATGAAGGTATGCGATATTTAAACTTGAGAATGTCAGTCCGTAGGTAGTTCCTGAGAGCCACCACCACTGTCCTAGTAAAGCTAGAATTTTCTGTCTTAAATTTTTAATCCCCAGCCCTCCCTGGTTCTTAGGTTGGCAGAGTTTCTCCCAAGCTATAAGATGGAACTTACGGTTGGTGGCCTCACCCTCCCCCAAATATCTACGTATCAAGTGTTCGATCCTAGAACTGGGATATTAGCTAAGGTGGCTTTGATAAGAGTGTGCCTAACCCCCGGAGATAAGAAACGGCCCTTCTACCCAGCTAATTTGAGATCTACCTTGTCAATAATGTGTGACCACAACCTCTTTTTGGGTTTCCCTAGGCAAAGAGGTACTAGGTAGATAGAAGGCAAGTTGTCTACCCTACAGCCCCTGCTTTCAGTGAAACTGCTGAGCAAGGTGGGATCAACTGCTTGCCCCATCATCTTAGATTTGTCGAAATTGACCTTGAATGCAGTGGCATACTCAAAACACCTGAGAAATAAAAAGAGGTTATGCATCTCTTCGGGTAGGGTATTACAAAAAACTAAGGTATCGTCGGCGTATTGGAGGTGAGTAACCATATGGCCTTGGTTCCCAATCGAAAAGCCCTACAAACGGCCGGTTGCATACATCCTAGAGATCGAATGACTGAAAACTTCTGCTGAGATAGCAAAAGGAAAGGGGGACAGAGGGTCCCCTTGTCTGACACCCCTAGAAGAGGGGAAGAATCCTTTACCTTTAGGGGATCCATTGATTAGGATTGAGAAATAAGGGGTAAGAGTAGCAAGCTCTCCACCTGCTGCCAAAGCCCACTCTGGTCTAAGTTTCTTCAAGTAGAATCCAATCGACATGATCATACGCCTTCTCCCAATCAAGTTTAACAGTAATCCCGTATTCTTTGGTCAAGTGCCTAGAATGCAAGCATTCGTGAGCCACAAGGGCCCCATCCAATATCTGGCGATCTCTAATGAAAGCACTTTGAGATGGAGAGAAGACCAAAGGGAGGACCTCTTTAAGTTGAGAGGCCAAGACTTTGGAAAGAACTTTATAAGTAGAATTGAGTAGGCTAATGGGGTGAAAGCCTTTGAGGTGGGAAGCACCTTCAATCTTAGGAATCAAAGTGATGAAAGTGGCGTTCAAAGCTCGGTGGATTACCCCTCTAGAGTGGAATCTTCGAAGAGAGCCAAGAAGTCATCTTTAAATGAATCCCAGAATAATTTGAAAGGAGCTAAAGGGTACCCATTAGGGCCCGGTGCTTTATCCAAACCCAAAGAAGAAATGGCAGCAGGATCCCAGATTCCGAGAAAGGCCTTTCCAACCAAACAGCTTTTGTCGAGGGGAAGCAATAGGAAGGAAAGGTCTCCCATGGTGGGTCTGGGGTTTTGAGGAGCAGAAAACAGGTTTTTGAAGTAGGATAGGATGCGCTGCTCAATTTCCAGGGGCTGGTCTAGCTGGCTTTTCCCAAGTGAGAGATGGTATTATCTCTACGCCTGCAGTTGGCAGTTTTATGGAAAAACCCTGTGTTAAGATCACCGGCCTTGAGCCATTTGATTCTGGACCTCTAATACCAGAAGATTTCCTCTTTATTGAGGATGGCTTGGTATTCAAGTTTGAGTTGGCCCCTTTGCTGAATTTCAGAATCCGTGAGTGGCCTTGCTTCCTCCACATTATCTAGGGTCTGGACTGCCATCAAAATCGAGTTCTTATAGGGTCCAAAACATCCTGGGAGCTGCCTACTCCAGGATTTAAGATGAGCCTTCAGCAACTGGAGCTTTCGTTGGATCCTGAAACCAGCCCAGTCGTCAACCAATTCAGACAATGACTGCCACCAGGCTGGGCATAGATGTAAGAGGGAAGGTTCTTCCAGCCATGCCAACTCAAACCTGAACGGTTTGATAACTCTTTCAGCAGGATTAGAGTTGAGTAAAATAAGACAACGATCAGAAGTGGGCTTGGGTAAGGCCACAAAGTGCGAGCCCGAGAAGTCAGAGAGTCCCAAGAAGCGGTCCAATTTCGATAGGGAAGGGGACGCAACATGGTTGGATCAGGTGTATTGGGCTCCCTGAATGGCTAGGTCGATAAGGTCGTTATGGGCCACAAAGTCAGAGAAGGCAGTCATGGCTTGAGTGATTCTGGTGGAGTTATTTCTCTCAAAAGACCACCTAGTCACATTAAAGTCTCCCCTTATGAACCACGCCAGGTGAGGGAGGTCAGCCACAATGTTAAGCTCCTGTCTAAGGGCATCGAGGTTAGGACCGTACACTGCAGTAAATTTCCACAGCATACCGTCAGGAATCCTAGAGACGAGAATAGAAACAGAGAATCTGGCTACGAAAGACGAGCAAAGGGAGTGGGCAGTCAGATCCCAGATCACCCAAATCCCCCCCGAAACACCTTCGGCAGGGAGAGCCACCCATTTGCAGGGCCTGCGTCCCCATACCAATCTGACCTGAGAGAGAGGGGCAAGGGAGTTTGGTCTCAGTGAGCACCAAGACCATGGGCTGAAGCCTAGGACTAAGGTCCCTTACTGCCTGTTTTTTGTTGGGAAAACCGAGCCCCACGAATGTTCCAGGATGCTATCAACATCAAGTCTAGAGGGAGATAGGGGAGTTCCGAAGGGAACTGAGCAGGAAACCCTGGAAAGGTGCCTGCGGCAAAAGAGTGGGCGCAGGGGAGGATAAGGAAGATTTAAGGAACACGCCAAGCCTGCGAATTCGCGACTTCCTTTCTTGTTTAGCTGTAGTCCAGATTGAGCATCTTCATTGAAGAATTCACGAAAGGGTCCATCTGGTCCTGTTTGGGGGAAGCCTATCACATTCAAAACATCTCGGATATCGCCCTGACCCGCATCCACACCGTCAACAGACTCAAAGTCCACCGAAGGTGGAGAAAGGGGATCCCCCCATGGTGTCCACTGAATCCGTGGAAAAACAGGATGAAGAGGGAGGTCCATCCACTGGCGATAGTGGGGCAGGCAAACCCAAAGATGGGGGATCAACAGCAGGAGAAGATGTGAGTGAAGCAGATTTGACACGCGTAGAAGCCCATCCGAGGAGTTACCAAGGGAAGTTCCTACTCAGCAACTGGTAAGGGGTCCCTAGGAGTCGCAGGCTCAGCAAGAAGAGTCAACTACTACTGGGACAGTCAAAGAAGAGGGGCCACGGGGATATAGAGGGGAAAGGAACCCACAGGGGGCAAGGGAGAGACAGGGAGCCAGCCTGGTACAAGGAAGGGTGCCACTCCAGTGGGATCAGACCGAAGAGGGGATGGAAAGAAATGCAGATCCATATCAGTAGGGGGATCTTCCGTCGCTGAAACCACTGGGTCGCAAACGAGAGGGCAAACCTCTGCTAGGGCTGCCATGAACAATATCAACACCTCAGAGATAGCGGGATCCCCAACGGGAGGGTCTTCCACTGCAAGGGGCCTCTGAGAGAACTCGATCAGAGGAGGAGAGAAAGGAGGAAGGCTGCGAGAAGGCCTCGACATGAAGGGAGAGAAGAATGGGGTAGGAGGTGTGCCCAAAGGCAAAGAACAAGAGGGTTGCGAAGGAGGCGAGGGCAGCATCATAGTTGTTGGAAACGCTTGGGAACCCAAATTGTTTTAGAAACTGAAATCACAGAATCGCAGCCGGCTAGAAGATTCTTATCTCGCGAATCGTTGTTCGTACAATAGGAATCGCTGGAAACGAGATTCCTAGTTTTTGAGAATCGTGTTTCGACCGAAATAAATCCAAGTTTCATCCACATGGAATCGAGATTCCCATCCTCCGAAATCGACACTCCAGGTGTCAAGATTCATTAATATGCGGAATCGAGTTTCCGATGCCTATCGAATCAAGTTTCTTACATATGTGAAACAAAGATATGTTGTTGTTCCGAATCATGATTCTAATATATTTGGAATCAAATTTCTGAAGTATATGCGTCAAAGATCCATGTCAATTTGAGATCAAGATTTACGATAATAGGGACTATGGAGTGCTTTTGAGAACTGCTTACCAGGAATCGAGATTTCATTTTTATATAGAAGGAAGCCACAAGCACATCTTGAGCCTTATCAACTTTAAAACCTATATTGGATGTCTTTTATTAGAAGGTTTTTCAAATTTTAAAGTGATTGTATTGAACTTACAGTCACTATATACAAAAGATAAGTATTTCTAAGTTGTGATTTTGACTTCATTATTATAAAGACAAAATAGGATTATGTCTACACCATGGTTTTACTTTTAATTATGTGTTGTCTTTACCAGTTATATTTTAAATTTCAGGTGAAGGCCGTCCAAGGTAGCACAAGTAAAACAATAAAACCCTGCAACCACTTGAAGCATTCGAAGAAAGATTTCTACTCCAATTTTCTTTAGGAAGTGCACAACTATCATAGACATTGGACATTATGTACTTTGAATTGGTGTATCAATTGATGTGGAATCAAGATTTAATCCTCGCTGGAATCCAAATTCGATATATTTTGGAACGTCTACCCATAATTAATGGGTTCAAGTTTCTAAAGATGTGTTGGATCAAGATTTTAAAATTAAGGAATCGAGTTTCCATGGTTCCGATAAATTGTTTCTAAAGATGTGTTGAATCGATATTCCAAAGTAAGGAATTGAGTTTCTTTGGTTCCGAAAAGTGGTTTCTAAAGATGAGTTGAATCGAGATTCCGATATAAGGCGGTTTCCGTGGATATTCCTTAACGGAAACGCAGAATCGGGTTTTGGAACCAGAAACATGAGGTCGGTGGAGAGATTCTGGTAACTATGGGCAACATCTCTACTTGAGGGGCTAGGGTCGTAGGCAAGGCGAGAATAGGTGGCGTGGCAGAGGGAGCACCACGGCCGATGAGGGGGAGGTGGGAAGAAGGGGGAAGGGAGGCAAAAAGGATAGGGAAAGGAGAGGGGAGAGAAAGTGTAGGTTGGGCAACAACACAGGTATCCTTCGAAGAGGAAACCTTCGGGTGAGAGGTGGCAGGAGAGGAGGCTTGGATCCGAGAGGTGTCAGCACCAAGGTTGCAAGGGGACCGATGGGGGGGAACGGAGCTCGAGGGGAGAAGGGCCGATGATGACACAATCTCCTTAGAAGTAGAGCTCTGAGCTGGAGGATCACAGAGAGGTGGCTAAAGGGCCTAGCATTAAAAATAGGTTGACCTATCCCCTCTGACCGACACATGTCATCCAAAATAGGTCGGCGTGAACATCGCTGACGTGCGCCTCCAAGGGATTGCGCTGGGGTAACCCGAGAGACAAGGTGGGGGGGGTAGGGGTGGGGAAGGAGGTGGTGGAGGCAGCGGAGCAATAAGACGACCACAAGGTCAGTGAGGTCTACCCAAAAAATGCAGCGGTGATCAACGTCCAGGATGGCTTCTGTGGCGGTCGATATTACTAAGCCTACACTTGTGTGAGACGACGGTCCAGTTAGATTGAGTAGCCAAAAGGGGAGGCGACAAGTATGGGTCGCTCAAAAGTTTTTCCACCTGCTGAACAAACAGAGGGGAGGGGGGAGAAGCAACTAACCAGGAGAGTAGAACTTGAAAGTATACCCCTGCACTTCCAGCCAAAGGAAAGGAGATATGGTTTGGGGGTCCACAACATCCACTATCAACCGAAGAGAACCGAGCGGGAGGCTTTCCATAGATTGCCAATGGACAGCCACAAAGGATCCACAGGTGTTACTGATGGCTTTGAAAGTGTCGAGGCACCAGGAGTGGAGAGGGATGGATGTAGCCGAAAGTCAGACTTTTTGGCAGCAAAAAGCTCCCACATCTTCAAACCACCTGGACAATTGGAGAGATACTCCCCTGGACAATTGGAGAGATACTCCCATCTCTCGATACCTTAAATGTCATTTCTCTGGGGGTGGAAAACACCAACTAGGGAAGAAGCAAATTGTTTTGCAAGATGAGATGAAGAAACAGGGAGAATAGGGATGATGCAAAGGGTGGAAGAGGCAGAGGGAGGAGAGATGTACGGGGGGGGAGGAGGAGTGCACTTTACAGTTACTCTTAACTTGTATTTGTCATCAGTGTTCGATGACCAGCGTGTTGCCCCAGCTCAAGTTGAATTTTCTTAGTCCAAGGAGACTAGGGCCTCGCCAAAGGTGGAGTCTGCATGGCCGACAGGGGAGAAGAAAGAGAGAAGAATGTCGCCGTTAAAAGTTCTGAATATTCTACCAAGCCCGAAGGACCTGGGTTGCCAAGAGAGCAACCATCAAAATTAAGTTTGACTGTGCCGATGTCGGGAAGTCTCCACAAGGAGGCACGAGAGATTATTGGAGATTTCAGATTCAACATGGTTTGCCAATTCTGAATGAAGCCGAGAAGGAGAAATTCCTGAAAGTTGTATGTTGGTAGCCCAAAAGGTGACCTGCTCGATGATCTTCTCAAAACAGCAAAGGGCCGAGGTTGTCACCCCCTTAAAGATTTCGTTGTTGCGCTCTCTCCAAAGGGTCCAGATTGTGGCTGCAATGGAGGCCCTCCAAAGGAGGAGACCAGCTTTGGACCAATGGTGAGAGAGGGAAGTTCAAAAAATATGGGGGATGGACATTAGGGAAACCCATATCCAATTAAACATGTGTAGCAGTTTGCTTCAAAGGATGCTAGCAAAATGACAATGAAGGAAGATGTGGTTGTTAGTTTCCTCAGCTAATAAGCATAAAGCACACCTATTGGTTAAAGGAATGCCTCTTCTTTGGATTTGGTCGATAGTGAGAACATTGTGGGTTCAGGCAAATCCAGGTGAACATCTGAATTTTGGGCACGGTTAAGGGAAGCCAGGCTTGGGCAGCTATGGTAGGGGGGTGAGGTGATCTTCCGGTACATGGTCGCCACGGTGAAGATTCCCAAGGAAGGGGGAGCCCAAATCAGCAAGTCTACACCTGAGGGAGGGAGAAAGACCTGATCGAGAAGGGGGGCTGAGGTGATCTTCCGGTACATGGACGCCACTGTGAAGATTCCTGAGGAAATGGGAGCCCAAATCAGCATGTCTACACCTGAGGGAGGGAGGAAGACGTGATCGAGAAGGGTGGAGAAGGCAGTGAACACCTCAATTTCATGGTCCAGAAAGGCTCTGTGAAGCTCAAGATTCCAAGACCTCGCGGGACTGCCAAGAGGGAATTAATCAGCCATAGTAGCTTTGGTGTTCCTTACCAGGCTTGAAAGCCGAGGAAAAAGGTTGCACAGTGGGGAAGCATCGAGCCAAAGGTCTTTCCAAAAATGTATTTAGTCCCCCCACTCGAGGATGGAACCGGATATTGGCAAGAAAGGATTCCCGGCTATGATGAATGGACCTCCATGCGCCTAAGATCCTGCTTGAGGTCCTACAATGTGGTATCCAATCGTCACTGACGTGGCAATATTTGCGGCAAACTACCTGCCTCCAAAGGTGATCAGGTTGAGTGGCGCATCTCCACCAGCACTTGCCTAACAGGGCAAGGTTGTTAGGTTTCAACTTTCGGATGCCCAAACCACCCTGAGCTATGGGAGAGCATACTTTGTCCCATGCAATGAGGTGGTATTTCCAGCCTTTCATCCTAGACCACAGCACGTTACTCATAATTTGCTCCAAACAGGCTGAGACTGTGGCTGACATGATGAATAGAGATGTTTGGAAGATCGGGATATTGGAGAGGGTGGCTTTGATGAGGGTTTTTCTTCCTGCAGGGGGAAGGAATCTTTCCTTATATCTGATTCAGATTTTGACAATTCTTTACAAACTGTAACCGTCTTTTTGTGGTTTTCTCCATCAAAACCATTTTTTTAAGGGCCTTTCCTAACTGAAACCTCGACTTCATCATTTTTCAAAATCCTTTACGAATCACTAAAGGACTTTGAAAGCTCATCTCTAAGGGAAAATCTAGACTGATCAATAGTTTTTTAGCATGAATCCATGACTTTCAAAGCATCAGGCACTTTAGATGAATCAGGAACTGGAAAGTGACATTCTGAAACCATATTTGGTTCCGGTGAAAATGTTTTCTAGAAAACATTTTCACATGAAAAGTTCTCTTATGTGGTCAAGTGTGGGAATATTTTCATACCAATTGGTCTTAGTGCATCTTTTCACACCAATTGGCAACTAATTAATGTGAAAATATTCCCGCACTTGAACACATGAGAGAATTTTCTAATGTGAAAATGATTTCTAGAAAACATTTTCACATGAACCAAACGACTTTGGTTCATGCGAAATAGTTTGCATATGTAAAACAGTTTTCATATGTAAACAATTCCCTGTGCAATAGTTTTCCAATCCTGTTTTTCCCTTGTTTGTTACAACATATCTGGAATTCATGTGTACCCAGTTCTTATGTTTGGCAACTCATTGATAAACTATCTCCCAATATCTCTGTCTCTCTCTAAAAACCCCTTTCTCTCTAAACCCAATCTCTCTTTCTCTCAAAAAATCCAATCTCTCTTTCTCTCTCTAAAAACCAATATCTCTTTCTCTAAAAACGCTTTCACTCTCTGGAAACCCAATCTCTCTTCCTCTCTAAAAACCCAGTTTCTCTCTTTCTCTTTCTAAAACCCATTTTCTCTTTCTAGAAACCCAATCTCTCTTTCTCTCTCTAAAACCCATTTTCTCTATCTAGAAACTCAATCTCTCTTTCTCTGTCTAGAAACCCAATCTTTCTTTCTCTCTAAAAACCCATTTTCTCTCTAGAAACCCAGACTATCTTTCTCTCTCTAAAAACCCATTTTCTCTCTCTAGAAACTCAATCTCTATTTCTCTTTTTAAAAACCCATTCTCTCCAGAAACGCAACTCTTTCTCTTTCTAAAAATCCAATTTGTTTTTCTCTCTCTAAAAGTCCATTCTCTCTTTATAGAAACCCAATCTCTCTTTCTCTCTCAAAACCCATTCTCTCTCTAGAAACCCAATCTCTCTTTTTCTCTCTAAAATCCATTTCCTCTTGGAAAACCAATCTCTCTCTCTCTCAAAACACATCATCTCTCTAGAAACCCAATCTCTCTCTAAAAACCCATTCTCTCTAGAAATCCAATCTCTTTTTCTCTCTCTAAAAACCCACTCTCTAAAAATCCAATCTCTCTTTCTCTCACTAAAAACCCTATCTCTCTAGAGATCAGCACCAGAACAAAGAGAGATGATATATAGAAGTGAGAGAGAGAGAGAGAGATGGCGGATGGAAGAGCGAGATATTTTTCTTTGTTTTTTGTGGTTTCAGCCCCTTGCTGTAAACTTGAATAAAATATTTTTTCAGGTCTGCGCGAGTAATGGATCCCCGAGAACTTACTCCCCACCTTGGGGGCTGGGGATTTCTTTGCACACCATTTGCTCCTTGTGGTGGTAAAACTTTCCTATGGGACAAGTTTTCATCGGCTTTACGCACGAACCAAATGTGTTGAATTTTATGTTTCATATGAAAACTGTTTCATGATGCAAGTTTTCATACGAACCAAATAAGCCCTTAAGAGTGTTCTCTGGTTTTAGAGAATAACAGCCCAACGACAATGTTGAAGCTATGAAAGCATAGGAACTAGAGAAAATGGAGGAGAAAACCTATGTGAAAACTCCACGTAAAGCAAGTCAGAACACATAACCAACGAATTTAAAGGGCCACTTTGGTCTTCTTCAGAAATCTTTAAAACTCTAAGAGGTCGAGGAGGATTCTTTAAGAAGCTCTTTTTTTCTCCTTTTTCAGACAAAAAAAAAAAACCCTTCAAAAAGGGGTTTTCAAGTCAGACTCCGGCAATTCCCCAAGAATAGGTCGGGAATCAGCAGTGGCCCGAGTGCGGCTCATGCCCTCTGTAACCAGAGACTCCCAATTACAATCAGACTCAGCCAATTTTGAGTTGGATGGGCAATCCTTTAGTCATTGATTTCTAGTCCAATTGGGTCTATGGAGTATCAAAGTATGCTCAATCATGTCTAACTCTGTTAATGTGGACTCTATGTGCCATGCATTTGCATGTCATTTCATTTAAATCACATTTTAGTCCTCATATTTCATGGAAATATCCACTGGCTGCATCTGCCTCTCATCCTCGGCCTACAGGCCTACACATTTCCAACTTTGTGCCAAACTCTTCATTTTCTCTCCTTACCCTTCCTTTTTCTTATTCCCTCATGATAGTTTGACGTCATCAGAATTCCTCTTAAGAGCCTTTCTATGAGTTGTAGCCTTTTGTTGATCGTTCTGTTATCCACTGTATGGCATTATGCTGTGCTACATACTGATTGCATGCCTCAAAGGTCCTACCTATAGTATCTTGCTCCATGGAACTACCTGTACCACAAGATGTGTTTTCGTAGTTTACAATCTGTTACAGAGGAACATGCTGTTTTTATTCATGCCTGGGGACTTCCTTGGAATTTAAGTATTGTTGTGCAAGGCCTTGATAGTAACCCCTCCAGTATAAACTGTACTGAATTGCACGATTGAGCTACTTGTGTCATGCTTTGCCTTTTGAAGCATAGCACCTCCTATGTATTTCCTAAGTTTTGTGTATTCTCTAGTAGGCAGTGCTTTAAACAAGGCTCCAGCAATGGACTAGGCACCTGCCTGAGCCAAGGGAATCTGGCAAGTGGGCTCGGACTAGACCAAGCCAAATTCTAGCCACATACAAAAGGGGCAAATATAAGACCAACAATAGTAAAAATTGTACAAAAATCTAAATAATCCAAAAAATTAATACAAAACCAGGAAAACTATATAAAACACATAATAGGATTAAAATGATGTTACTGGCTTGAAAAAATGGAAACTATGAAAAAAGGAATTTAAGAAAAATGACAAAAAAACAGAAAATTATATGCACAAATGGATTATAAATCAATTATATTTAATTTAGTGAAAAATTAATCAATTTTATGAATTTAAATTGAAAAAAATAAAATATACCCAAAATTTCAAGGCCAAGCAATCCCTTGATCAATGATGTTGATGTAAATCGATGCCTTCAATCCTTGTCAAAGCTTCCTTAAGAACCCCCAATCAAAACCTCCAAACAATTATGGGTTTTGAGTTCAGATGTAGATGATCCAAGCACTTGAAAATTTTGGTTCAATAGTATTGGAATTTCAAATCTCTCAAATCTTTTTTTTTTTTTTGTATTATTTTATGAAAATCTATGATTAGATCAAGAGAACAAAAATAAGCCTACAGATTGAATTTTATCAAAGATTGACCATCGATTGGGAAAGAAATCACAAATTTTCAAAATCAGGAAAAAACCTGGCCAATCTTACTGATATAAAAAATCTGTTAAATCTGGCACTTTTTTCTCAATTTAAGCCTTCCGATAGATATATTAAGGAAAATCTAACAAATGAATTATGGCACAGTAAGCCTCTACAGTACTTGCCCGAGTACTGTACATGTCCATACAGGGCACACGTTGTCAACTGTTTCCGATTCGGCACATGTCACTAACTCCGAGTGAGGTGCCCAACTTGAAGGCAACTTTTCGACGAGTTTTAGAACACTGCTGATAGGTAACAAATTCGTTAGAGTGCTTCGCAAGAGCAAAAAGACAGCAGCACTTCAGCTCGAAAGCCGTTTTCTTCGCCGGCTCAAAGCCTACGTGTATCCACTGGCTCCAGTGCGCACTCTGTTATCTTCACGGGTAACATGCACTGTAGTTTTACACTGGCTCCAGTGCACACTCTGTTTTCTTCACGGGTAACATGCACTGTAGTTTTATTCGCAGCTAGTGTGCCCTGCAGTTTTCTTCGGTGCTGGAATTCAAGTTTTAGGACTATGGCAGCTTTCTTCAAAATCCGAGTCCCCCATCAGACTATATGGTTATAATCTGCAACTTGAATTAGCCAATGGCCTTGCAGGATCTCCTGTCGGACTTAAGCTGGCCAATGAGGAACTCGGATTTGAATATGCGATTGACACATCCATTGAACTACTCGTATCTAAGTCCGAGTTCCCTATCTTCACCGCAATATCCTTGTGAGGTT
Organism: Amborella trichopoda; assembly: GCF_000471905.2. Next base: position 3,235,566 of record NW_006500357.1, on the reverse strand, counting down.
GCCTGAAATAGTTTCCTGTTCTTTGAGGCTTGTCTCCAGCATCTCCCAACCGTCCAGAATATTTTCATAATCTTTCCTCCTCTCACGCGAACCATCCTTATCCTCAAGTTCCCAGTATTTTTCCATGTTTTCCTTTTCCAGCACCAATATCCCAGCTAGTTCATTTTTCATGTTTTGACAGAGTAAATTGAGGAGGTTTTCCCAAAAGATTGCACTTTTTCCGCGACCAGTTTTCATTTCCTCTTTTATGACCTCCTGTTCCACTCACTTTGTCCTGTTTCGCAGTTCATCAATCCTCGCCCATCCCTCATTTTTCAACCCTTCTCAGTGACCTGTGTAGCTCGTTATCACTTGCAAGAGAATAGATCCCTCCTCGGGACAAAAAATATAGAGCTAAAAGGGGAAATGGCCTAGGACCATGGTGCTGTTTTACTAATCATTTGAGCTTAGTTTAACATGTGCAGTGTTTTAGAACTTGGCTCGGGCCATAAAATCAGCCTTGGCCCGAACTGAGTACTCAACTCGCTCGAGTAATGACAAATACGAAAAAAAAAAGATAAAAATAAAAAAAGGTGAGACAGCATTGGCTACGTGCCCAAGAGAGAGAGAAAGGGTGGGCATGTGGCCAAAGGGGGAGAGAAGACTTTGGCTATGTCCCTCCATCTCTGACAGGCACCTCTCTCTCTACACACAAGGGTCTCTCTCTCACCTCTCTGTTTCGTCTCTTGCTCTCACATAGGGATCTCTCTCTCTTGGAGGAGAGTGAAATGGAAATAAGGGGAGGATCTCCACCCCTTTTATAGAGAGAGATGATGCCCCCTTTTAGAGAGATGAAAAGAGGAAGATTTCTGCCCCTTTTGGAGAGAGGAGGGAGAGAGAGAGACAGATGAGAAAGGGGGGTGTGGAAATCCACCCCTCTTATGAGAGTGAGAATGGAGTGGAAATCCACCCCCCTTTGAGAGAGAGAGAGAGAGAGAGAAGCACCTAGTTGAGAGATGAAAGGGGGGCAGTGATTAGAGAAAGATCAAAAAAGGGGGGCGATGAGCCCTTTTAGTACATAAAACCCACGTACCCGAGGGGTACATGGGTACTCGCCGTAGCACATGGCTGAGGCTGAGTATCTCGGGTGTGTCCAAGTAGCTTTGACTACCACTAAAGACTGCTAAACTAGCAGGACCAGCTCATTAATCCATTCTATAGGTGGACTTTAATGCTGCCTCTCACCTCAACCTCCCTCTATTCAATAAATTTCCCGATTTGACCCAAGGATGTCAACTACCCTCATACTCTCCTTAGTATTCACCCCCAACCTATGTGGCATGGATACAGGTAACCATGTTGCCGTTACACAGGTACATGGTGTTGGATTCTTTGAGTTTCAAAAAGGAGGACTCAATGTCAAGGCCAAACACACACAAACATGCACCCAGACAGACAAAGAGACAAAGATAGAGACACAAGCACACGCATGCACGTGCATGCACACATGCACGCATAGATAGATAGATAGATAGATAGATAGATAGATAGAGAGAGAGAGAGAGAGAAAGGATATACAATGTATATCTACATCCATATGATATAAAAGCATGACTATCATGATGACTCCACCCCCATGTACCTTCATTTTGAATGCATAGGAAAGAATAAATTTTTATTTGTCATTTAATGCATAACAAAGAAGGCCAAGTTCTTTGATTGTAGAATCATAAAAAGCAAATTTTTATTTTTGAATCACATCAAAAAGTCTGTTTCACTTGAATATAGAAACAAAAGCAAGTTTTATTTTAATTATTTAATGCACAATAAATTAAAGCAAGTTTCTCATTTTTGCTTGTTGAATGCATAACAAAAGAAAAGCAAGTTTTATTTTTGATTCACAGCATAAAAGTTCACAGATCTGTTATGTGCTCTTTTGTTTTGAATGTAGAACAAAAAGCACAAGTTTTTCTTTTTTTATTTAATGATTAAGAAAATAAAGCAAATTTTTGTTTTTGTTAATGTATAACAAAGAAAAGGTACTTTTTATTTTTAATTCATTACAAGGAAGTTTGCCCTGTGCTCTATCATTTTGAACGCAAAGCAAAAAGAAGCATTATTGGAAACCAAAGTTGGAAACTTTTTAATGTGTATCCAAAGAATGAATCCAGGAGAATACATACCCGTACTTATCTAGATATGTCTCCGATGCGGGGCAAGGGACCATACAAAGAATCCATGTATATAGCTCCTAACATTACATTAAACTTCATCCTTAAGTCCAAATTTAGTAGAGCCTCCCAAACGTGACTTGAGCTAGACCCTGACTCAATCAGCTAATGCTTCCTAAACTTGTTCACTCTATGAACTGGTACTAGCTCATATGCCAGCTCAATGGGGATTCCCCAAATTCTTCATAACCTTCATCGTGGTAAATGGAATACGCCTTGATTCCATGCACTTGAAGCATGACACCATGATGATTGGCTGCTGATATACGTTTTTCTGCTTGTGCCTAACAGTAGGCCCAACATCCCCTCTTTATGGGCCTCCATCATGCTAGCTCAAGTTTCCAAAGGGCCAAGTTAGAACACTATTTTCATGACTACTGAATCCTCATAGAGGCCAATCACTTCTTAGGAGTCCCTTTTCATGCTTAGTGCCTTCACAATTACATAATGTAAGCACACTACTAATGCTCATGAGAAAAATCAATTAAAATAATAAGTTCTTTTTGCTGGGCACTCACAAAAAGTGAGTACCATACCAATGAATTGCATCCTAATGAGACAAGTCCACTGGCTACGGATTTCATTCTTTGAAAGCTGAAACTACCCATGTAAAATGATTTAAAGTGTCAAACTTACCCAGTTGAATCCAGAAATGCACAGTAATTGACTGGGTTGATCACTTTGAAAGATTAGACCACTGTCAGTTATAAGAAGATAACAAGTATTGTTGATTGCTAAAGAAAACTTTAATGAGAGGACTTGTAATGGACAACAGATATTGCTTATATAACTCTGTTACTTTACCTTTTTAATTATTTTCATAATAAATAATCAGGTAAGAATGCATTTCATGCATGGTCAATACGTACCAAATGTATCTAAGCATGCCTGACAGCATAGGTTTATTAAGCACACACTACTCATTGCTGACATTCCTGATCTTCATAGACCTCCCAAGAAAATTAAAGGAAATAACTGCAGCATTCCATACTGTGATGCACTCACTACAAGCATATCTTAGGGCTTCACATGATCTATTGCAGGAATGTGCCAAATGAGCTGCCCTGAACTTCGTATTAAGTCATAATCTATCACAATCATGAGGCTCATTCTAAACATCTCAAAAGATTACAAAGTTTCAGAAAACTCAGCTATAAATTAATAAAAACCTTCAAGTTTATTTGCATTGCTAACAAAAAATAAGCATGGAAATAGATTGCAACTGACCTGCCATTCAGTTGAGGTGGCAATAGAACACCACCCAAAGTATCTGGACTAATTCTTGATGGAGGTAGGTTTCCACGGGGAAGTTTCCTGTGTGGAAGCGAAGGAACTGATCCATTTGCCTCTCGTTTCCTTGAAGCACTTTCTGCCATAGCAGCTGCGACCCTCGATGAGTGATCACCAGCTCTCAGCTGACTCGATGAGAAAACCGGAGAATCAAAAAGATCTGAGGCATCTGGAAGTTTCTCAATGGACTGAGTAGATGAGTTTGGAGTCATATATGCTTGCGGCGGAAATCTCAAGTTCCTGCAAATTGGAAATAATGAATACATAATTGCATTTCAAGAAAGAATGAAAAGGGCTTGTTTTCAGGCAAGGAGGTAGCACCGTTCATTTCAAGATCCAAAAAGAAGAAGAAGAAAAAAAAACGTAGGACAAATAGATCATATTTAAAATATTGAGATACAAGCTTGTCATCTTAAAGGAGATACAAGTTCTTTTTGAGACAAATGCAATTCATTTCATCATGATGCCAAGCAAGGGTGTGAGGATTCCATGTAGCAGTTCATGAAAGCGTCACTTCAGCTTTTCTTGAGTCTAAGCTGTTCATAAAATGTTTTATGGGGGTTGTTTATTATTCCACAGGTGACAAAACTGAGCTCAACCTAAGCTCCTCAAGCTAAGATCACTTAAAAGCTAGGGAACGTTGTACACATACTGTGCAGTCATTTAGGCTGATTATCATTTTAACTCAACAAATCCAGAGAGAGAAAGCACATATGATCGACCATGCAGTTCAAAATTTCCCAAATAATCTTGAAGATCACTGGAACCGATAAGTGAGATGCAAATAACTATGACAAGGTCAGAACCTCAGATTTATAAGGATAACAAAACCAAGACCCCCAAAGCGCACTTCACAGCAGAGGATCTATAGGAGGGGAATCACAAAAACCGGGGCACTTTGAAAGAACTAATGGAGCATTTCAGAGTTTCCACTATCCATATACGATACCATTTCTCCAACCCATAGTTGTTGGAGAGGGAGTGGCATCGGGGGCGGGATCAGCTAGGAATTCGCCGAACCGCCCTGTAGAGGAAGCTCCTTGGGGTTAGGATTGGTGTCCGTACAGTGAATAAGACAAAGAACGAGATCCTTAGGTTTATGAGAGAGAGAGATCCCATGTCAATGGGTTCGATGTTTTGACTAGCAAGAATCTAAGCTACACTATACATAAAATTGAGGTTGTCAAGTAGAGCTAGTACGAGTTCCCTTAGTGAAGAAATCGAGGTTTAAGTATGTCATATAACGGGGTTCCTTTTATTCTAAATAATTATGTTTGGCACATGTTTTAAGTCCTAAGTATCACTCTTGGGAATGGGGAGAAGAGGCTAAAGCCGCACCACGATAAAAAAGTATAAGCGTCTTATCTTGATGCATTTGCGAGGTTGTACCCAAACGAGAATGAGAGGAGTAGAATGCGGCAACACAATAGTGATTTTGTAAGTAATAAAGGAGTCTACTCCCGACATCCATTTTCGATAGAGGAACAATGTCAGCTATTTCGTGGTGGGATCTATATAGTGGTGGGGTTCCTGAATTATATTCACAGTTGTTAAGGTGTTGTCTCAGAGTGTCAACTCATCATGTGCTGAAAGGTGCTAGAGTATGTATAGTTATATTCACAGTGTTAAGTAGAACAAGTAAATGCTCAATGCTCCGAGTCATTGGTTTGTGTTCACTACAATGACAGGTTGTTAAGTAGACTGCGATCAAACTACGCAGAGAAGTACAAAGAATGAGATTTTCATCTTGATGTTAACCACCTTGATGATGATGTTGGGGCATTAGAAGCATTAGGCGACCGCCTTGATGCTGATAATGAGGCTCGTCAGAGTGCTCCATTACCAAGGCCCATCCTTCCCGCTACATCTTCAAGCCGTGACACAAGTTTGGCATGCACCATTACCTCAGAGTCCCCAGCAACCCAGAATCCTACCACTCAAGGGTCATCTTCTTCGAATGTAGTCTCCTTTGCTTCCATTGTTTCTCAAAGGCTGGCTCTCCAAAGGGGTAAGAGGACAAGATGAACTACGCTCTCTCTCTCTCAAATGTAAAAGAATCTTTTTAAAGCTTGAAATGAAAGCATATATTCTATCTCACAAGTAAGAGGATTCATCATTGTTATTTAAGAATCTAAAACAATAGGACATCATAAATATAAGATTTTAAATGAAATATACATTCTCACAACTAAAAGGGATGGCTTACACAATAGGACTTAATAAAACATTGAGTCACTCTAGACTACGCCTAGTTCAAATAAAGAATATAAAATAATGGAACTTCGTGCTATGCGAAAAAGGGACTGGATTTTACCATCATGGAACTTATGATTCCTAAACAATGGGAACTTGAAACAATGGCAATCTCTGACCTGGTATCATCCGTTAATGAAAGTAGATCCCATAAACATAAAAAACCAATATTTTAATGTACCAAAACCTTGGACCATGGTTGATGGAAGCGGTGATCTATTTTGAAATGGAACTAGATTTCACCGATGGATGGAACGTGGTCCCCTTTTCTTGGGAGAGAAATCCCAAAATCGAAAAACCGGGGTCCCTACAAGATCCCTTTCAGGGACTGTGGGATCAAGGATCCAGAGCGGGATCGTCACCCTACCCACAAGGTTCCCTTAACTATGGTCCAACCACAGATCCTATCTCGAAAATTGAGTCTCAAGGTCCCAGAGTGATATAGTGACCAATGGTCTTGAAACGAGCAGCACCAATGGAAAGAATTGGAGAGGAAGTTAGAAGGCTAGAGCTGGTCTGTGCAAATGTCACAGGCCCCCAAGCACTCAAGCCACAAAAGGGTATAGTAGTGAGTGCATCAAGAATAGCATTCAACTTCATCCTTACGAGCCAACAAAGAAGCATCAGCACTGGGGATGAGAGGGGGAAGCACAAATGTAACTTGGTCCTAGTTCTTTCAACCAAGGCTGATACAGGCAGCTTCCAGAGGGCATAATTTTTACCTGGATGTCAATTTGCAGTGATCAAAGCACATTCAAAGATGTCTTCAAGACCTAGGATTGTTATGTCTATGAATTTAATGATGAATCTTAGGTTCACCATTCACTTAAGTTTAAGTTTTAGTTAGGAGTTCCACGTCAATCTTAATTTAGTTGTTTTGGATTTCCTTTGTTGATGATTGGAATCCTAGACCTTTTTTTTTCTTTTAATGATGGCTGTTTTATTAATTTAAAGTCAGATAGATTTAGCAGAAAACATAAACAATAAAAGGTCATACCACACTACAAGGAAAATAGCTAAGGCCGAATTACAATAGTCGCACACTCAGCACCTTCTGTAGCCAATCAATCAGCCATTAGCCTACTTAGCCATAAAACACGCAATGAGTGTATAAATGATTATTTTTCACATCCCACTACCCTCTCAAATCACTGCCAAAATTTGTGCCACTATCCAAGGTGGTGGAGCTTCCCTCCTTGACCATCTAATGAGATTGAGAGAGTATTCCTCAATATGCAATGGTGCAATCCTGAAAAAGGGCTCTAGATTCAGCATAAGTAATATCACATAGATCTAGGGGCCCTTTGAGTGGCAATAAAGACCTCTCCTTGTTGATTCCATAAGACTTCACCCACTTTTGCTGAATGCCAATTCAAACGACCACCCATAAAAATCGAGTTTAAAGCACCCGACTTCAAGCCTCTTAGTTGTTTTAAGGATTCCTTATGTGCATACAGTCTGACTAGTTAAGGTTTCCAACTTCTAACTAGAGTCATGGTCAAATTATTATATTAGTTGGAGCTTAAGATATGATGGAATTAGGAGTTAAGGGGTATTTGATTAGAATGGATTATTTTAAATACATGAAATGGAGAGAAGAGGTATTCTAATGGGCTTAGGAGCCAAGAGGTATTTCAAATACATATAAAAGGCCAATGGCAAGGACAACGGCGAGGACATTGTTTTATTTGATTATATTGTTTTATTTGATTATTTTAATGAGAATTGCTTGATTTTCTTGAAAATTAAGGTGGTGGTGATTCCATCCAAGGTGGTGGTGGGGATTCCACCCAAGGTGATGCTTATTTCATCTACTCTATGGTGTCCATTCCACAAACCCCAAACTTGTAAGATGCTGATTTTATTTGAACGTAGAAATTTCGCGCAATTTTTCTTCTTCCATCATCTGCTTCTCTCTCTATGATTCATGGCATTCATCCATTTTATCTCTAAACCCCACACTATACCCATATTTTTTTACCATCCATGGACCTCCTCTTGAATCCTACAAGCAAGCCATCTCCAATGAAGTCTGAAATCCCACATCCCTTTACTCAATTTTCTAATTCAGCCCTAAGCCCTAAATACCAGTCACATTACCTTCTTTCGTCCCTTTAAACCTGAAACCCCTTATTAAACCAATTATATCTATGACCCCATATGCATCATCTTACAACCTTCCATGCTAAACCTGAATCTCCTCCATCGCTAACTACGTAACTATAACCCTAGCTCTCATAAACCATAACCCTAATTGCATACCAAGATCTCACAAACCCTAATCTTCGAAATCCTAGTCCTACTTGCACGGTTATCTTTTAGTCCTGCGTTGGATGATGCAGACTCCAAAGCTTTTTAAAAGACGCCTTAAAAGTGAGGGTGAATCTACAACAAGGAAGCAAATAATTGTTTGTTGTATATGACTAAAACTTTACGTCCAACAAGTGTAACTATAGATTCTTGAATGATGATTAATGACTGATCGCTATATATACAACATCACCACGACTCCATCTGCAATAAAATGGGTGGTGAAATAAGATCCCCCTATGTGGTTGTTTAGAGCTTTATTCGAACATCTTAGTCTAGAGGTCTGCTTTCTTCAGGCTTGTATCTCTCCTCTATTTCACCAAATGAGCATTGTGTATATTGTTGCCATGCAAGAAGTGTACATTTTTATGCTTTCTAACTATTTCGTCATCCCGGCCAAAATTTGGAGCAAGGACGTTAATAGGTTGAGCATTATTGAGTGTTATCTTGATAAAGTATGGAATGCAAGTTTAGTAATAATAGGAGTAGAAACGATGAAGCAATTAAGATTGACGGTCAAGAAATACCAAAAAGAGCGCACTTTCGATATCTTGGGTCGATAATCCAAAAAAATGGAGCGAGATTGAGGAAGATGTCGCACACAAAATTAGAGCTGGGTAGGCAAAGTGGAGATGTGCAACTGAAATTTTATGTGATCACTGCAATACCAATGAAGCTGAAGGGTAAGTTCCATAAGACAGTTGTGAGACCAGCTTTGCTTTTTATGGAACGGAATGTTGAGCTGTCAAAAACCAATATATCCATAGAATGAGTGTAGCGGAGATGAGGATGTTGAGATGGATGAGTGGAAGACAAGAAGGGATAGAATTCAAAATGAATACATTTGAGAAAATTTTAAGTGTGGCACCAATAGGCGATAAGATGAGAGAGAATATTTAGGTGGGTTGGCCATGTGTGGCGCAGACCTAGTATAGAACCTGTTAAGAGGGGCAAGTTAGTTCAAGTAAAAGCCTCAAAAAGGGCAAGGGGTACGCCTAAAAAGATATGGTTAGAAGTAGTGAGAAAAGATATGAGAATTTATGGCCCCTCTAAGGGTATGGCCACTAGTAGAGCAGAATGGCAAACCATGATTCGTGTACCTGACTCCAATTAGTTGGTAAAAGGCTATGACGATGATGATGATTATTTGATAAGGTCAATACTTCTTGAAAAGGATAAAAATTCTTCGTTCAATAAGACAATCTTCCACCAAATCCTTCAATTACTAGATCATATAAGTGTCTGTGTTCGTCCAACATGAAGAGGTAGGCCAAAGTATCTACTAGGAAGTCCATCAGCCCTAGACGCCAGTATTGATGCCCAAATGTCCATCAAGTGTACTAATACCAAACCCCATTTGTTTTTCCTTTCTCATTCACTTCCCAAATACTAGCTCATAGCACCAAAGAAAGAGCTTTTGAGTTCCCAACATAATCCAAAGTGATCCTCAGAATTCTTTAAATCCTTCAATCAATCTTAGGCTCACTGTTGAATTAAGGGGGGGAGCTAGGTATACCGTCCAAGTCAAAAGGTATACTGAGTCATTTCACGACTATAAATAAAACAGAAATTGAATAGGAATACACCTTGTCATACTCCTTTGAAGCTCCTAAGAAAACCCATCACAATCCATTCGCTATGAACAAAATAATATCTTGTAAAAAACACTCCCTAACCCGTCCCTTCCACAAACCCTATAATGCATGCCCCATCAAGTAGTCTCAAAACCTCCAATCCATGTCGCAATGGGCCTTCTCTAAATCCGCTTAAAAAATCACACATGGAATCATTAATTCAAAAAAAAGAAAAGAAAAGGCATGCTTACCCTGCCTATTTGTGGAATCAATGCACATATAACTATCAAGGGTTCTATCCCAATTTTTCCTTCCACCACTTAGTGAATGCACCCCATGGCAATCAAATGCTATAACTAGTAGTCCCCTCATCTTCGTGGCTAAGAGAGTGGCTATTGCTAGAGATAAAGAGTACATAGTTTTCAATTCCATAGACCTTCAACATCATCACTTAGGAACACATTTTTATCAAAACATCAAAAATTTCCCAACGAAACAATCCTCCAATTTATTTTTTTACAGATTTAGAGATGTCCAAATCAGCTCCATCAATCGACCTTCATCTAGCAACTTTATGGAAAGCTGAGATCAAGAAGTTTTTTCCTTTTTTGTGATAAATTGCGTCCTTGCAACTTGCAAATTAAGTTTTCAAACCCCTTGAAGAAGTGCTGTGAAGAAGCGACAAACACCCAATCTAGTACGTCCATCATGAGAAAGGATAGTGTTTGTTCAATTTGATAAAACCTCCAAGAAATTATCACAATAAAGCACACCAAAAATGAACAGTTGTTGTTGTAAGCAATAATACCCTACACATGAATTCAGCCTTTTCCATTACTCGAGCTCGTAGCTCCTTCAACTTGAAATTGAAAAATAGACGCGCAATTTAACCATAGTGTATGCTTATTTATCGTTAGCATACAGATAGTAGTTGCAAATTCACTGATTCAAGAAATGTGCTTTCAATAAAATAACAAGCGAATGAAAAATATCCCGTAATAGACTTCATTATACAGCTTCACATTAGAGAATTCCCAAATCTAGGTTGACAAATAACAACCAAAAAGAGCATCACATTAGTAAACGAGTATCATATTCCACAACCAAAATCCCCGTACGATGAGCTAACTCTCTAAAAACCTATAATTTTGCACTACATAGACAGAACTGTTATTCTGACAAAATATTCAGAATATTTCAAGGAATGAGAAACTATCTACAGTGAAAGCCACTCCATCAAGCCCTACAGTTTCAATTGTATAAAAAATAATGAAGCCAATTCCTTGAAAGAAGTAAACTTGAATAAGAAAAAGCTTCGGATTCAGAAATCAACAATGAGGAAAAATCATGCCAAGCAGAAAGCATAAGAAACAAGGAAACATAAAAATTCAAAACAAAAAATTTCCCCAATAATTTACAGAGAGAGAGTGAGAGAGAGCAGGGGATGGTAGCCATAACCAAAATGAGTGACAGAGACTCACTGGTTAGCAGTAGGAGCAGGAGAGACGGAGGAACGAGGCAGAGCAACAACAGCGGTCGTAGTTTCTCTCTCCTCTTCATTTGCTGTTTCTCTCTCTTCTTCAGAGTCCGACGATGCGTAGTCTACTAAAGACATGGAGAGAGAGAGGGGGAACAATTTTTGCAGGGGAGAGAGGCCTGCCCTCTATAAGTTTGCAACCTTAACCAATCCAATTAAGGTGCGCCTCTAAATTTTATCACAACATATGACTTTGGTGTAAAAAATTATTAGAATTACCTGAAAATCTATTTTTATATCTAATTATAAAATTTTAAATTTTAAAAATGATTAAAGTCAAATAGATCTATACACATATGAGAATCTTGAAAATGGACAGTCTAGATACTATAAGGTTGCATCCTTTAAATGTACAAATTACACATGCACCTTAAAAATTCATCGAAAAAGGTTGTTTTAATGTTGAAAAACCATGTAATTCATCATCTCAACTTTAAGATGTGTAAATATATAAAAAAGAGGTTTTAAGTTCCAAAAATAATGCATGGTACAATATAAACTTTTTTCTCTATTTATTATAGATTTAATAAAGGAAAAGGTTTATATAAGGTTGCAACCTGATAATGTAGAACAACGGAAGCACCTCAAAAATCCATCGGAAAAAGTTGTTGTAATGTTGAAAAACCATGTGATTAATCATCTCAACATCAGATGTATAACTATGAAATTTACAAAGATTTTGAGTCTCAAAAATAGTGCATCTTACAACATATTATCTATACCGTCTATTTTCAAGATTTTCATATGTTTATAGATTTACTTGATTTTAACTATTTTTAAAATTTAAAATTTTATAATTAGATATAAAAATAGATTTTGAGATAATCTCAAGAACATTTTATATTAAAATTATATATTATGATAAAATTTGAAGGTGCACCGTAGTGGGATTGTTTACGGTTGCAACTGTATGGAAACCAGACCCCTTAAGAAATTGAAAATCATGTAAATTTAAAAGGGCTTCTCGTTCAGATATATGAAGGGTGATCGGCCTTCAACTCTTTTCTCCTCCAAGCTTGATGGGAAACTTCTTTATGGAGAGTGAGGAAGAGCCAGACCGTACCTTATATCTCTTTTCTATTTATTTTCTTTTTTCTTAATCCTAACCCATGAAAGGTGTTTATTCTTAAGAGGGAGTGGGGAGATGGTTATCAATAATCATTATCTTAATATTGGATAACCAATTCATTTAAATTGTAGACAATATTACATTTCTATAATTATTGTTAAACCACAAAATAGGAATATTTCTAACATTCTCCTATTTTGGCTAACAATAATTATAACTAAAACTACATCTTCAATTCATGGAAATACAAAATACTCTTCTCAAAATCAAAACTTGGACAATTGAAACTACCAATACCAAAATCATGAAAGCTAATTATATTCCATAAATTATATGAGCAATATCACTCTCTACAGTCTCCCACAAGTAACCTTTATGGTGGATGTTTTTATGGTGGACAAAAAGCCTTATGATATATACTAAAATCCACATCCTACCTAATAGCGGTCCAAAACTTAATATATTATCCTTATCATATATATACCAAAAGGAACTTTGATACATCGAATACATATAAATCAAATTGAATGGATGTCACATATTGTATGCTAGCAATATAAAATCAACCAATCCTCTTGAGTTTCGTGCTTGGTTGTTATTAGGCTTTTTTGAATAGCCAGGGACTCTCCAACATCTCTATAGACAAGATCATCCTCATCTGGCTCCTCATCATAAACTGTATCATCGTCATACCCGTCAGCATCATCTAAGTTTTCTTCCCCAATCATGAGTTGTTTACCTTTATCAAGACAACTATTCGACTCCCTACAAACTCCAACTTTGTGACCTGCCTCCCCGCACTTGAAATAACGGAGAGTTGAGTTGTTGCCCTTAACTCTAGCCCCTAGACCAACACTATTTGGGGGACTAATAGTTGTTGCAGTGGCACCCATGCAGCCCCCAGATGGTGCATCTTCAGGCCTTACACTACGATCATTAAATCGGTCTGTACTGTACAGAGACCCCAATATCCTCTCGTGGCTTCGCTAGCCTTGGTCATACATTGATATTTTTATATCATAAAAGCACGTTGATAGGCTTCTGAAATAGTCTATAGAAGGTGCAAGCTTAGGGCATCCTGAATCGATTGGCCCAGTCATACTATGTATTAGGCAATTAGCTGCTCTTTAGTCTCAGACAAGTTATTTTGCGCCACTAATTGCGTCAATATAATCATCAACAGACTGTCCCGCTTGCCGAAGGGTATGAAGTCACCGAAACATCTTATGGGTGTAGTTTAAGGGCAAGAACTGCTATCTCAACTTTTTCTTCATCTTTTCCCAATTAGTGATCTTCAATTTTGTCTATTTCTGGAGCCCTTTTCAATTGCTCCCATCAGGCTGATGTATGACCCTTAAGCTTAATGGTCACGAGCTTAGCCTTTCTATCATCAGGCACATCTTTGTATTTGAAGATGTGCTCCATAGTCTTCCGCTTGCAATCATTCTACTAACCCCTGCATATCAACTTTAATACCTAGTTCCCAAGATCTGCTGCCCGAAACATAAGGCTCCCAATGAGGAGCGTGCACATGGAATGTTCTCGAAAACATTATCCAACTCACTACCATCATCATAGTCTGTCGGGGCTGGATTTTGCATCAAGCACAGGGTTAGCTCCTCTAATTGCCTTTTCAAATATGTGATCTCTATATCTCAAAGGTCTTGCTCTCTTTGGATTGGCTCATTCTTGATATATGACTGTCGAGCACGTCCACGAGCCATGTTGCCTTATCGATAAGCATTGTGATCACACAAAGAATTGATTGACATTCTGATATCACCTGATGCAGCTAAAAATTGCCGGCTATCGATATCTGACAAATACAGCCACATTTTAGAGATAAATAAAAAACTAAGGATAAATCATTAAAAAGAAGCACGTACGCAAAGATTCAAGACCTCCTCACGCACCGTCAAGAGTAAATAAAAGATGCAACTCTTCTTTCTTTCTCTAACTCACTTTCCACAAGTTCAGTGAAAAATTCATCTGCCAAACACAGTTGCATCTCCTTTTATTAAACCCCTCTTCTAATGTCCCATATTCAAAGATAACTTTTACAAATTTTCCTTCCCAAAAGAAACACTTACTTATCTTTACCGACAATCCAATCTCTTCCCTATGGAAAAAAAAAAAAAAGAAGAAGAAAAAAAGCAAGAAAAGAATAAGAGGACGTCACATATCCAAGAGGTAAGTACCTTATCTCTTAAAACTCATGCACAAAGAAAAATACTTCCAAACTAAAAATAGTTTACGAAAAATAATACTTGTTAAAAAAATAAAGAGAAAAAAAAAAAAATTAAATAAATGCTAATCTAATTTTTCCGACCGTGATCCTACAACTCCTTATAATAGTTCGATCATTTCGACTGCATCATTCAAGTATTGAAAATAGTGCATATTGTAAGGCATCATCTAGACCATCTACTTTCAAGATTTTCAAATATTTATATATCTACCTAATCTACACGTTCTTTTAGAGCTTTAAATTATATGATTACGGATGAAGAGAATGTTTAAGTCATCACAAAATTTTCTAGCACCAAAACTACATCTTTTAGAATAATTTACAGGCACGCATTACTTGGATTGTTTAAGGTTTATACCTTATATGTATTACATATGGTGATATGCAAAATCACCAAAAATAAGGAAATCTCATATTATGTGGGATTGTGATTGGTATTGAAATTGATATTGATAAGTTTTCCAAAGCAAATATAAACAAAAAAAGATTAAGATACTAGGTTATCTCTTGGTTTTTGAGATATATGTAACATCTATAAGAAGTTTCTATGTTGTGGGAATTCCTAATCTTATATATAAAAATAAGAGATGAAAGAATATGTATGCCCTATTTGAGACACCATATGAGAAATGTGGCTTCCTCTAGAGAGAGAGGTAGAGGCCTTCTGTGCATCAGGGGCAAGTCCTCCCCATAGAGAAGAGAGCTTCCCGTGAAGAGAAACCTACGATGGTGTCACCTTGCCTCCCCTTGGAGAGACCAGAGCTCTCCTTTAGACTAAGAGGTAGTTTTTATTGTAGAAAAACAATTCCTATAGAGATTTTAGGTGATTTTTCCTAGTGATAGAAAATCTTAGTTGCTCTCAAAGTTCTCTTCTAGGATAGTGGTTTAACTGTATAATAGAGATGAATCTCTTTTTGGATAGTAATTTGGCTGTGCAATAGAAGAGTTCGATGGGCGATGACAGTCAGGAGATCGAATTTAAAAGGGTTGCTCGACTAGGTTTTGTCGATGATTAAAGAGGCAACTCTGTGTCCCAAAATATGTGATGTAACTTTCATTGATATAGTGGATTTCTGCTTGCCATGCATGTATGATGTAGCCTTTTTAAGGTGAACTATGTAAATCTTTGTGCTCTTGTGAAATGTGTGTTTTATTTTTTATTTCTAGTATTATAGCTCGCAGTCTTGCCTATTTTGTTTTTAGCAAGATAAGTACATGTTACTGGTGGGATCTAATTTTTTGAGATTCATGTTTCCGCATCTAAGAGGGTTCTTAAATCCTAACAAAATCTACACCCTTTAAATATATAAAATTATTTTTACCCAATGTTCAAAAATTTGGCTTGGTTAGCCGAACCAATACTAACTCTTTCTAGCTGGACGAGCCAACTCATCGGGTTAGCTCGAGTAACCAAAAATTAGTGTTTGAATATTCAAATCCAAGAGATGAATCGTTTACTCCATAGACTGCTTGTTGGATCACTGGATCAAGGATTCATATCAGGCTGGATCAGTCTGAAGCAATGATTTAAAAAATATTAAAATCTAAATAAGATAAAATAAAAAGTAAAATAGGAGTTTATGGGATGGGGATTTAGGGGACCTATGAAAATGTTAGACATACCTCCAATAT
>NW_006500357.1:3186331-3218638 GCF_000471905.2 Amborella trichopoda | reverse complement strand
AGCTAGAGAGAAAGAGAAATTGATGGGAATATTAAAGATGAGCCCATTTCAAGCCGAAGGTTTTTGTTGTAGTTATGAAGACTAGATTGGACCGGTCTGATCGATCGGATTGCCAACAGGTATATTGGCCAGTTTGGTCTAGAGTAAAAAACTAGAATTTGGTTTTAAACTAGTCAAAATAAATCTTTTACTAGTTTTGACTAGACTGACTAGTTGGTTCGACCGACTAAATATATTTGGCAACTTTTTTTTTAATATATTATATATTTTTAAACTAATTTTCATATTGTTTTTTATATTTTTAAAATCTAGTCAAACCAGTTCAATCAGCAATCATATCGGTTTTTACCAGCTCATACCCTTAACTAGTTTGGTGACCGGTCCAATTCTGATAACATTGTTTTTGTTGTTATCTTTTATGTGGTTTTTTGCAGGATCATTCAAGAAGCTCTTACTTGGAGAATTTGAGAGAGGGAGAGTATTGTGTGTGTGAAGGGGCATGTGTGGATTAACAAAAAGTAGTGTAGGAGATGAAAATGGTTTAAGATAGGGAATTGTCATGACATAGAGGAGATGGGTAAAAGCCATAGGGATATAAAGAAAGAGGGAGAGTTTGGATGGCTGAAAGATAGAAAGGGGGAGGCTTTGAAGGGGGAGAGAGAGAAAGAGAATAGTTTCAAGGGGGTTAGAGAAAGATAGGGCAAAAAGGGGATGTTAACATAAAAGTGCATGACAGGTTAGGACTTTTAGGCTTTCCAAAGTGGATAGTCCAAAATTAAATACACTCCAATATATTCAAAATACGTAAAGATCATTCCCTTATCATCTTTAAATGTGATACAATATTTTAATTTATAGATTCAAAATACGTAAAGATCATTCCCTTATCATCTTTAAATGTGATACAATATTTTAATTTATAGATTGTATGCTATAAGACCATTTATATTTTTTAGAAAGGATTTAACCTGCACTATAAAATGGGTTGGGTCGAGTCTGATGTGAGTCTACATGTAGGACCGAGATATGAATAGATTCTAGCTAGGCCCAAGTTGACAAGACCAATTCAAACCCGTTGGGTCTAGATCAAAATATAAAAGAAGAAAATATATATAAGCGAAATGATCTTGTATATTATACCTGTTTGGGGTGATTTTAGCCCCTAACCATAGGATCCAATTGAATCTCGTGATGAATGCTAACCTTTCACTCGTTAGCCTGTTCACCAAGTGATCTCAGTTACTTTCAAGCATATCCCTCTCTCTCTCTGTTCAGCATGCCCATCTCTTGCATTTTCTCTCTCTAAACTCCCTCGGATTTTGTAGTTAGATTCTTTACCCCTTTTTATTTGTATCTCCTTAGCTTAGTTGTTTATTTGTGGTTCTCTTCCATTGCTCTTTTTTTAAATCTATTTTTCTAAAATCTCTTACTTTATCTCAAACTCACTTTTGAAAGCTTTCTTTGTTGAGTTCCAAGGTAAAGATAGGAGGAAAGCCGGCTTTGTCTGCGGTCCGAGAGGGATAGGGTCTTCGGACCCGATTTTCCCTTAGACTGTAATTTGATAGGACCCATACTCTATCAACTCATCGATTTGTTTGCTCTCGAAACCAAGATGGGGGCGAAGTCCCCTGCCAGCAATTTGGAGCATAAACACATCCTCATTTCTTCTCTCTATAATATGTGAATCCCTTCTTTCCCTTCTTGAATCAATTCATGAGCTTGATGGGAAGATCAACAGGCAAACACCCATGTCTCTGATCAAAATGACTCTTTTACTACGAAGCTTACTAGTGAAATCTCTCACAAGTTGAAGATATTTGAAGAAAGTTTTATTAACACAAACGAGGTAAATTTACAGGGCCTTCCCCCAATTGTTTACCAATTTTAATTTGCTTTCGGCCCTAAGAAGTAGGAGGCTCACTAAGGCTTCTATTTATCTATGAAGTGGGTGGTTTATCGATCTTATCCTCCAAATTTTCTCTAAGGCCCGTTTCGCAGAAACTACCCATGGAGTCTAGAGTAAATTTGAATTGGATTACATTTTTGTTGAAACAAATAGAGTGGCTAATTAGCCCTAGCAAGGAGTAATTTGATGCATTTCGAATATATTGACATTAATAGAATCTTTCGAATGTAAGAAAATTGTATATAAATATACAATAGAAAGGGAGAAGAAAATAATAAGGATTTCATCATAGTTAAGAAACAATATTGAAGTTTCGAATGAATGTGAGAAGTTAATTAATATAGCTTAAAAAAAGGAAAATTTACGCCGGTACCTGTTTTTTAAATTGTTATAGCGAAAAGGCCCCAAAAAAGGCTGTTACTACTCAGAAGGATGGGCCCTTATAAAAATTTTTTTTTGTCAAATTTGTCCCCCATTCAATTTTTGAGTCATCGGACCACTTGGTACAATCTCATTTCCTATTTCGAAGCAGTCCGATGTTTGAAACATTGGATCTCAAGTATAAAATGATAACAAAAGGTGGTCCAACGTTGTAAAATTCGGATTGCGTTACATGTTGGAAATGTGACCTATCAAGACATTTTCGCACGAGAATTTATTTTTCAATAACAGTACAAAAGCAAGATTGTATACCATGTGATTGACATGAGGCAATACCATATACTAGGATCCATGTTAAAACTTTTATAAGACGTTGCACTAGAGCGAAAACCTAGTGTCATTGGAGGGAAAACCCATTGATGTGTTTGGATTCCTTGTAATAATTGCTTTTCTATATTATAGATGTACAAAATTATTTAATTTCTATGCATTTTCTATCAAATTATAGGAATGCTTGGATGCCATCTTATTATGTGAGTCATTAGTGCACTAATTACAGGTTTAGCTTATTACACACGATTAACATTTGCTGATAACTTGTTAATCCTAATTAGCTGCGCTTAAGTGAATTAAGGCAAAAGTTATATTTTGATCTCAACTCTTATAGACTATGAATGTGAGAGTTACAAACTAAATAGTTCTCTATAAAAATAGGTTAACCCCCCAAGTAAAATAGAGACATAGAAGGATGGAAAAAGGGTGCATGAGATTCAACAAAGAGGACTTTCAATGTAGCCTTTCTTTGGATGGCTTGGTCTATAGTTTTGGTATGGAACCTTAAGTCCATTGTCTGATTTAAGGACAGATCCGAGTAAGTTGTTTATTAATTTGATTTATTTATTTATTAATTTTCTTTATTGGGACTAACAACGGTGTTAGAGAGAGGTTGTTAAATTGACTTCCGAATACAACTTATTGGGTTATCTTTTTATTCTTTTATTAATATTTTTTTGGCCTTTATCATAAATATCAATACACATAGAATTTCTTTCTGTCAATAAAAAATAAAAATTGGGCTATTTCTTTGAGGTCCTTTTACTTCTATAGTGATTTCTTTGTAATGCCCATAATAAATGATTATATTCCAATTTATTGCTTAGTTATCAAAAGTCTTTATAAGGGCATTTTTTGTCCATTCTATAACACCCCCTTTTTTAGACTTATGAAGGATCATACCGGATCATCTCAATCTATCATGAAAAAAAATAAAGAAAGGGAAAAACTTACTGCTCCCTTCCTCTCTCTCTAAAATTTCATTGCAGATGAGAGGTTTTCTCTGATTTGTTTTTTGGCAAATCACCATCTAAGAGATCTTGTCCATTCAAGAGGGAGAGAGTAGTGAGAAGGAAGAGTAGAGTGGGAGGTTAGATTTTTTTTAACCGATGACTGTTTTTTTTTCTCTCCAATGGATGGCTATTTTTCTTCAACGGGCAACTGTTACTTGATGATTGTTTTTCTTTGTTGCCTAAAATTCATTGTGATGGGTTGCATATTCAACATCTTTCTCTAACATGTAGGATTTGTTTTCATTTAACTTGTTATATTGGGCCATATTGAGCATTATTTATAGATGCCCTAAATCCTTATACCAACATAATTAGTCTATCAATATTTTTTCCCTTTTCTGAGATAATACACAATATTCTCCTCTGTTGTTCTCATATATCTTTTTTTTTTTTTATTGCTATTTAATCCATTTTGAGATCATCCATTTTGTTAGTATCACTTATTTCCCCCCCTCCCCCCCCCAAATCTGGAGAGAGAAATTTTTATACTGGAAACTCTTATACTCTATTTGCTTGCAATATGGGGTTCATCTGCTGAGAGGGGTTGAAGAATTGTTGATTACGCTAATCCACATTGAGGCTTCACCGGTTGTTGCAAATTTTTCTTGAGCTATCTTTCTTGATAATCAATACTATCCTCCTGTGAGATCGTAACTATAGTCGAGATTTAATTTTCTTGGTCTGTAATTTTTTATTATTCAGGGATCAAAAGCTAGAATTGAATATAGAAAGACTCAATAGGCCAAATTATAATACATGAGAAAGAATATTGACTTTGATCTTAGAGCTTGAAAATTTAGATCATATTATTTCAACTAAAGTTCCTACTGAGCCCATTGATGTTAGCAATAGGGTAGAAAAATCAACTTATGCTAATTCAGAACAAGAAAATAAGAAATGTAGGAGTATAATTTTGAGAAACATGGATGATGAATTATTATTGAGCTTTGATAAATTTAAAAATACCAAAGATATTTATGATAAATTCTAGATACAATTTGGGGTGACTTCAATGAGTAATTTAAAAGTATTGACTCAAGAGTATTATTCTTTTAAGATGAAGGAAAATGACTCTATAGTTGAACATGTTAGAAAAATGATTTTACTAGGCAAACAACTTATTAGTGCAGATTATGCTTTGAATGATCAACAACAGGTTTTAACCATACTGAATAGTTTGCTTAGTTCTTGGAATTTGTTGTGACTACTTTATCTTTGAACAACAAGGATCTTATGCTTCAACATCTTGCTGTTGAATTGAAATATGAAGGGGATCGTAGATCTTCGAGGAGGGTTGTTGCACTTCGCCATGCCCAAACTCAAAACCCTCAATAAGGAGAATGCTTTAACAAAAGAAAACTTTATCAAATTTGGAACAATAATGAAAACTAGAATTTTGAAAATAAAAACAAAAAGCCTATGCACAACAGACCCAAAGGGACATGTTTTATTTGTGAGAAGGTGGGACATTTCAAATCCGAATGCCAAAACAAATGAGCACCCAAAACACCCAACCAAGGTCGTGAATACTACATGTATGGTGGTTGATTGCTTAATAACTAATGTGTCTAATGATGATTGGTGGGTGGACTTTGGGGCCACTAAGCACATATCCAGGTCCAAAAACGGCTTTGTAGAACTTAAGGAGCTTAAAGCTAGGGAACATATCATCTCGATGGGCAATGATTCTAAGTCCGATATTGTAAGGACCGAGATTTTTCGGCAAGGTAAAGTTCACGAGTGTAAGAGGACAACAGTGCGCGACAATGAGGTGCCGTCATGTGCAGCAGCAAGAAGCAGAAGAAGCGAGTAAACACGTGCGACGGTACGAGACCGACGAAGAGAGAGAAGATAGCCATCGTGCGTGTAAGCTTTACCGTCGTACGTGAAGAAGATTGCCACCATGCGTGTAAGCTTTACTACCATGCATGAAGAATATATCCGTCGTGCGTGTAAGCTTTACCACCGTGTGTGAAGCAGATAGCCACAATGCTTGTAAGCTTGATCGCCGTGCATGAAGAAGATAGCCACCGTGCATGAAGAAGATAGCCGCCGTGCTTGAAGAAGATAGCCGCCGTGGTCTAGCGTACTGTTAGGTATTAGAATGTCATCCACATATAAAGTCATGAAAGTAATGCTAGTCCCACTGGTCTTATGGTATACACAATGGTCATCCTCATTTGGTTTGAATTCATACCTAATCAGGGTTTAGTGAAACTTGAGGAACCATCTTCTTGAAGCTTGTTAGAGACCATAAAGTGATTTGTTAAGTTTGTATACAAACTTTTCTTTTCTTTTCACAACAAAGCCCTTGGGTTGGTTCATGTATATATCCTCTTCTAGGTCACCATTTAAGAAGGTGGTTTTTACATCCATTTGATGCAATTCTAGGTCAAGGTAGGCTTCTATGGATATGATCATCCTAATTGAAGGCATATTGGCAACAGGTGAACAAGTGTCAAAATAATCTATCCCTTCCTTTTCAGTAAAACCTTTTGTTACAAGTCTTGCCTTGTATTTTTCAATACGCTCTTTGGAGTTTAGTTTCTTTTTGAATATCTACTTACATCCAATGAATCTAAGGTTAAGTGGTAATCAGACTAACTCCCATACATATTTCTTTATGATTGAATTTATCTCATCTTGCATGACTTCCTTCTATAACTTATGATCCGGACAAGACATGGCATGTAGGTAAGAATAAGGTTCATCATCGGGTTCTTCACTAATTCTCTCATAGTCCTCCCCAAGGTAAGTGAAAAAGGTAGGTGGTCTCCTTATTCTCTCACTTCGCCTACGTGGGTTGGTTTCAATGTTTTTGTTAAGCTGAAGCTTATGGAAGTCTACTCTCTTTTGGGTTGATTCTCTCTCAAGGAATTCATCTTCAAGGTAATGGGAATCAAGGCTTTCAATCACATTACGATTCAAGAAGTTATAAAACCTAAATTACTTCTCATGACTTGGGTATCCGATGAAAACACATTTTATGGTTTTAGGATCACGTATGGACCTATTTTGGGATGGTATGAGAACATCTGCTGAACATCCCCAAACCTTGAGGTGTTTTATTGAGGGAGGTCGGCCCATGAAGAGTTGATTGAATTACTTTGGTGGGAGTCCGATTAAGGACATAAGTGGCGGTTAGAATTGCCTCCCTCCAAAACTCTAATCTAAGATTAGCGATACTCATCGTACTTCACACCATCTCAACTAGGGTTCTATTCCTTCTCTCAGCAACCCCATTTTGTTTGGGTGAGTAAGGCATGGTGGTTTGGTGGACAATCTCATATTGGACACAAAGGTCTTGGAAGGCTTGGGAGGTGTATTCCCCACCCCTATCTGATCTAAGGTTTTTTAAGGTTCGACCTAGTTAGTTTTCAACTTCCACTTTATATTGTTAGAATTTGGTTATAGCCTCACTTTTGTTAAAACGGGAATGGTCATCTAATGTTATGAAGTATCTCGTGTGCTCCATGATAGACACACTCATAGGTCCACACACATCCGAGTGGATTAGTTATAAAAGACTAGAGACCCTTTCGACCTGTTGGTGGGACTTCTTTACCAACTTTCCTTTAAGGCAAGCCTTACATCTATTATGAGAATAGATATTCATTTTATCAAGCAATCATTCTTTCATCATAATATGCATTCTAGATGGATTAATGTGACCTAACCTTAAATGTCATAAAGTAAAATTTTGTAAATCATCACCCAAGTAAGCAAACTCCTTTTTTATTTTAATTTCATAAAGCCCTTGAACCACGTGGGCTACAAAAATAAGGTCTCCATTAATAGAACCATCATGCACATAGGCCTTTTCCTCCTTGAACATGGCACAAACTCGGCTTTACTCATCTTGAAAACCGAGATGAGATTCTTCCTCATCCTGGGTGCATAGAGGGTATCCTTAAGCATGAGAGTCTTACCGTAAGTGAGCTCCAATACATAGTCCCCTTTTTCTAAGACCCTTTTCATTTGATTTCCACCCATATAAAGATTATGGGTACCGGGTTTGACATCAAAAAACCTTCTAAAGCCCTTCATAGAATTTTTTACATGGATAATAGCCCCTCAGTCAAGAGCCCACACATCCACCTTCTCATTGGCAATCAAAGTCTCATGAACCATGCAAACTCTCTCTTTCTTTAGTCCTCCACCAGTATTAGCTTGAGCCTTACCGGTATTGGGCTTAAGAGAAAAATGATGGTTTTGTGGAGGAGGAGGATACCTACAAAACCTTGTGATATGCCCGTATTTCTTGCATCTAAAGCGTTGCACCTTCGAATAATCTTGGCTTGAGGGCCAAACCGACCTCCCCCTTACCATCATGGGTGTGGGTGGTGGTTTAGGCATAAAAGGCAGGAGGCTAGCGTGGTTTGATAGGCAAGCATGAGTTTTATGAGGGTAAGGGCTAAATAAATAAAGGGAGTAGGACTTTCCCTTTTGCTTCCCCTTCCCTTTCCATTTGCCTTTTCCCTTTTTTTTCTTGTTCTTAGCATGATCACTCCTACATTATATGTATTTACCATAGAAGAGTTAGGAAGAGATAAGAGTAATGAGTAAGGGAATAGAAGAAGATGATGGTTGGTGAGATTTTACCATATGGACAATGGAAGATTGTCCATCCATTGCCATCCTGCTTTGCTCTTCCTCTTCCATAAAACATGCAATCTCCTCCACTGTTGTAGGTGCATATTTGGCCATCAAATTCACCACAAAGGTCTCCCATGAGGGTGAGAGCGAAAGCACAAACATCATCTTTTGTGTCACCTCATTATATGAGTGATTGGCTTTCTTAGTCTCTCTTATACAACTCTTAAACTCTCTTAGATGATCACCCACTTTGGTGTGATTATCCATTTTGCAACATATAAGATTCCTCATTCTAATGATCCGTTGAGCTTCATTCGGTGTGTCGAATTTCTTTTTCATGCTCTCCATAATATCTTTGACACATACTGAATTCTCATACTCCTTAATAAAGGAATCACTCATGGTTGCAAAAATAATATTCATGGCACTTTGGTTTTTGTTATGCCATTCTCATATGCATCATTAACAACTTGAGGAGCATTGATTAAGGGGTGATTAGGTGGTATAAGAGTCAATCATGGAAATAGACCATCTTCATGAAACACAACCAATTTTCCTTCTACGGTCAGAGAAGTTAGTTCTATTGAACCTCACCTCCTTAAGCAATTCAGTGAGTATCGAACGGGCTACCATGGGTTCCCATTTGACACTCTATAATCCCTCTAAAGACCCTAAAAGAGGCTATAAATGAGCCTAGCTCTGATACCAATTGAAAGTGGATGCAAAGATTAGAGCAAATTTCATGCCGAAAAACAAGGCAAAATTGACTCCTTCAACAGCCACTTGCTAAAACTAAGCTAAGTGAATAAGTTACAATCCTTTAAATAACAATTACAACCATATCTAGCCTTGTATAACCATTTTAAATAAATCCAAATACCAACCCCTTATGGGGCAATTACATATTAAACAAGACTAGCTTATGAATTACACTTTCATAACACAAATTGCATAACCTATGTCCCAAAGTTTAAATATATCATACAACTAATCTAAATAAAATTTTAAGGAATAAAATCAGCTAATTAGGGAGGTAGAATGCCAAATTAATATAAGGAAGCTATGTTTCAAACCCCTTGTGCCGTAGCCATGCAATCGAGCCCTATAAGGACTTAATTTTGTCCCTTCGGATTGTACAAAAGTAGTTCAACACAAGAGTTTCTAATCTAAATAGAAAGCAATTACACACCATAAATCACTTCTTAAGATCTCAACATACTGGCATTATCATCCAAAACAGAATGCAAAAGGTTTGAATCAAATCGGATAAAGAACAAGAGAGTTATGACCAAAATACACATGATGGTCCCTCGGACCACCAAAACAGTCTTGTATGAAAAGATTATGAACCCCCATAGGTAAAAACGTGATGAAAAAGTTTTAAAAATTGAGTAACACTCTGAGACTAAATTATTTAATGGATTTGAAGCAACGTAATCATTAGATACTATGCATGATTATGGATTCTCATGCATATAGGCTATAACTCATGAAGACCACACTATGAATAAGCATGATGAAAAAGATGATCAAATGGGGATTCTAAGATCAATGAAACTTTTTTAAATTCGAAACTCCAGCAACTATAGACGCTAAGATTATGATCTTATCAGAAAAGAAAATTCAATAGAGTTTACATTTATAAATGCACACTATAAACTTAAGCATAAGAAATGAGGATCACCATCAAGATCACCATTAATGGAACTCTAAAAGCTCTCTCTCTTCAATTTTCTCTCACAAAGCCTTAAAAGAAGGATGGGAACAATAATTTTCCGAAATGGTTCAAGAGTTGAGATAGTTAGGGTTTGCAATCTCATGATGTGTTTTTATAACATGTAACCTTAGACTCAATCAACACCCTTGATACACTAATCCAAAGGCACATGAGAGGTTAATATACTCAGCCACCCATCCCCATCTAACCACTAGGATGAAGGGATGGGATTTTATACCATTATAACTCACCCTAACTCTAAGTTATGTCACTTTACCATTTTGTCGTTGGCCCATGTTTTTGTTCCAATTGTATTCAATATGGCCTTACAAAAATACTTATAATTTTTTTTAATAATATATTTGAATAGATAACCACAAAGGCTAAAAGGTAAATAAGTAATTGGTAAAGCTCACACATGTGAAGATATTCTACTTTATGAAAGACAATCACTTTGTGGATCTAAAATTTCAAACTAATCAATTTAAAGATAATGCCCCCTTCACACATGTGTGTGAAGATATTTTTCAACTCAAATTAAAAATGCATTTTCTCTTTAATATCAAATAAAGAAATTAATTAAACTTCACACTTGCCATGCATGAACCATGTGTGAGTTATTTAAGACATGTGATAAAAAGGATGGCCTTAATTTATAACATAATATAACAAAATATAATAATAAATAACAAGACATTCTAATAGAACCCCTTCTAAAACAAGCAATCAAATACCAATCTAGTCCCTACCTAGGGATCAGCTCCCAGCTGGGCGGTGATCCTAGAGTGAGGCGTGGGGTGCCACGTGGCAGCCTTATGGCCACTCGGACGCAACATGGCACTACCAAGTCTGGATTAAAGGAGAATTTGAGTCAAACAATTTGAAAACCCTCATTTTTTTAGCAAATAAAATTATGAAAAAATTCTCTAAAATTCACAGTAAATATTGAAAGTATTTTTAAGCAATTATTAAGTTTCTCTCATCATCTTAAAATCGAAAAAAAGGTATAGTGAGATCTCAGGCTAATAACTATAGGTATTGGAGTACTCCATTAGGCTAGTCTCGAATGATCTTCAGCCATGTCTCAGAACGACCCATAAATATATGTTCCACAGTCTAAAACAGTGACATATAATTGGACATATCAACAACACTGAACCAGAACTTCTGATCATTCGGCTCTCAATAGATTACAGGTGTCCCTGTGGGACATGATGTAAATTAATTACAGGGGTCCTCTCAAAGCACATGTGGACTGACTCTTCCAAACTCGGATAATGCATTTAGAAGAGTGACTTCCCATACGAAATGAAAATGCACATTCCATGCAATGGTCTCGTATTAGGATACGGGCTTATGTCCCATAAGTCTTGACCATTCTATACAGGGCGAATACTCAATAAGTACTCGGTTTCTATTTTTCTTGTTTGGATTCTTCAAGCCCTG
Organism: Amborella trichopoda; assembly: GCF_000471905.2. The sequence goes on along the minus strand of NW_006500357.1, from coordinate 3,207,246 downwards.
GTCGATTGTAGCTAAACATGAGGCTAACCTATAAAATCCTGACTAGGAGGTGATCCTCACACCTTTTTGAGAAATTACTTTCTCAACACGTGAACTCTCGACGCTTTATGCGTACTTGGGGTAAACGAATCTGCGCTCCATTTCGTAAGACGCCTAGATTTCAATCTCTCAATCGCTCCCACTGAATGAGAGACAACTGCCTTAATAGGCCATATTTTCAACAAGTTCTAGTAATGAGAACACCGAGGCCTTCGGGGAATTCTTCAAGACTTTAGGGGCCATGACTCAAACAATGAAAGACCATATTCCGGCCTCTTTTATTCCTGCCCCAGACCAAACTGACAGTAGTTTAATTGAGAGATTTAGGAGGCTTGCACCTCCGGCATTCTTGAGGCATGGGGGAGTAGAGAAAGCTGAGAGATGGAGAAGATAAGTGGAGAAGATATTTGAGGTATTACACTGTTTTGATGGGCTAAAGGTTAAATTGGGGACTTTCATGTTGGAAGAGGATCTTGAACACTAGTGTCAGTGAAGAAATCCTGGGAGGAGTCAGGGACCATGACGACGTGGGAAGCTTTCTAAAGGATTTTGATGAGAAATATTTCCCTGACTCAGTCCGAGAGAGAAAAGAAGTGGAGTTCATTAAGCTGTAGCAAGGGAGATTATCAATGGAACAGTATGCAACAAAATTTGCAGAGCTCTCCCATTGTGAGCCACACATTATCAATGCAGAGGCGCGAAAGGCGAACAAATTCGAGAGGGCCTTGGACCAGATATAAGAGGAAGAATAATATCAACCAACCTTAATACCTTCTCCCCATTAATGGACCTTGTTATGAAGATTGAGAGAGATTGTGAAGAGTTCTGGTAGAGGAAAGAAGGGAAAGTGGGGGCCATGCTATCTGGGAATTTTAAGAAGAAAGCTCAACCACCTCCCATGAGAGAGTTTAATGGAAGGAACAATCAAGGTAATACTAAGATCCAAAAGACCTTCCTGGGTGATGCAAGGGATAATCGGCACCCGGCCTGCTCGTACTATGGGTTGAGTAACCATTCTACAGTCGAGTGCTATATGAAGGTGAAATCATGTTTTCGTTGTGGGAAGCCAAGCCACCTGATCAAGGACTATCCATTTAAGGGACCAGAGAACCGACCAAGGAGTCAAGGTCGGGTGTTTGCGCTCAAGGAGCAAGAAGCCAAGGCTTCTACCTCTGTTATCCGAGGTACGCTGTCTGTTTGTGGTATGGAAGCTAGAATTTTGATTTGACCCTGGATTTTCCCATTCTTTTGTTGCACCTCACTTTGCATACCACATAAATGTTAGACCTTCACTTCTTGACTGGACTTTATTAGTATGCACACCTATGGGGGATTCTACAGAAATTGATATGGTATATAAACAATGTGGGGTTTTACTTGAAGGGTGTGCCCTCCCTTTAGACTTGATACTTTTGAATATTCAGGACTTTGATATTATCTTGGGCATGGACTAGTTGTTCCCACATCATGCTACAGTTAATTGTTATGATAAAACGGTGACATTTAGACGCCCAAACCAGCTTGAGTTGCACTTTGTTGGTATTAAGGGTGCTCCCCCTTTACACATTATCTCTGCCCTTCGGGCTTCCTGTCTTCTGACTAAGAGATATATTGGATACTTAACCTATGTGGTAGAGAATCGGGATGTCCAGTCTAAGTTAAAAGAGATACCAGTGGTAAGAGAATACCCAGAAGTTTTTCCTGAGGAGTTGGCCTCTTTGCCTTTAGTCAGGGAGATAGAGTTTGAAATAGATATGGTCCCCGATACTACTCCCATCTCCAAAGCCCTTTATAGGATGACCCCAGTCGAATTGAAGGAACTGAAAGAGCAACTGCAGGAGTTGTTAAAGAAGGGGTCCATCTGACCCAGTGTATCACCTTGGGGTGCACCTATTCTGTTTGTGAAGAAGAAAGATGGGTCCATGAGACTTTGTATAAACTATAGGCAGCTGAATCATGTCACAGTAAAAAACAAATACCCCCTGTCTAGGATTGATGACCTCTTTGACCAGTTTCATGGAGCCCAAGTATTCTCTAAGATTGATCTCCGGTCGAGCTATTACTAACTACAGGTTAAGGAGGGAGATGTTTTCAAGACCGCATTCAGAACCCGACATGGCCACTATGAGTGTTTGGTAATACCGTTTGGGTTGACCAATGCCCCAACTGTTTTCATGGACTTGATGAATAGAGATTTCATACCCCTTTTGGATACTTTTATTGTGGTCTTTGTAGATGATATTTTGGTGTATTCAAAGAACCTAGAAGAGCATGAGCAGCATCTAAGAATGGTCCTCTAGACTCTGAAGTCAGAAAAGCTATATACTAAGTTGAGTAAGAGAGTTTTGGCTTCCTAACGTGGCCTTCCTTGGGCACGTTGTTTCTATTATAAGATTGAAGTCATACTTAAGTGGGGAAGACCAACGAATGTGACAGAGGTCTGCAGTTTCTTAGGACTGGTGGGTTAATATAGACGCTTTGTAGAAGGATTTTCAAAGATAGCCCTTTCCCTGACTCGCTTAACCCAGAAGGAAGTAAAATTTTTGTGGTCAACTGATTGTGAGAAAAGTTTTCGAGAACTACAGAAGAGACTGACTACGGCTCCGATACTGACCTTACCTCAAGGAAAAGAGGACTTTGTGGTTTACATTGATGCCCCTCACAAAGGGCTTGGTTGTATGCTTATATAGTGAGGGAAGGTCATTGTTTATGCCTCCAGACAGTTGAAGCCGTATGAACAAAATTACTCAACTCATGATTTGGAACTTTTAGTTGTAGTATTTGACTAAAAAATATGGAGACACTGCCTCTAGAGTTTAAGGTGTTTATAGATCATAAGAGCCTCAAGTACCTGTTTTCTCAGAAGGAGTTGAACATGAGGCAATGGAGATGAATTGATATATTGAATGATTATAATTGTACCATCAATTACCACCCAGTCAAGACTAATGTGGTGGCAGACACTCTGAGCAGGAAGCCCGTGATATCGATGGCTCACCTAATGGTTTGAGAGATGGGACTGTTAGAGGATGTAGTGGATTGGCACCCAAGTCTGCCCCTTGGTGATGAGGTATGTATGACCGCTTGTATAAGGGTGGAGCCCCAACTCTTTCAATAAATCCGCAGGGAACAAAAGAAGGATACCCAGGTCATCAAAATTCTGGAAGAAATAAAATTGGGGAGGAAAGATGATTTCTTTGTAAGTGGTGATGACTTGTTGAGATTCAAGGATTGGGTCTGTATTCCGAATGACGAGGATGTGAAGAGGGCTATTCTAGAAGAAGCTCACCGCTCTCGTTATGCCATACACCCCGGGAATACTAAGATGTATCAGGACCTGAAGAAAACTTTCTGATGGAATGACATGAAAAGGGAAGTAGCATTGTTTGTTTCTAAGTGTTTGACATGCCAGCAAGTGAAAGCTGAGCATCAGAGACCTGGAGGGTTGTTGCAACTCTTGCTCTGCCAGAATGGAAATGGGAATACATCGCTATGGGCATTATCTTTGGCTTACCTAGAACAGGTACTAGACATGATAGTATTTGGGTCATTATAGACCGGCTGACCAAAGCACCCATTTCTTACCGATACGCACAACCTATACCTTGGATAAACTGGCCCAATTATACATCAAGGAGATAGTGAGATTGCATGGAATACCAGTCATTATCGTGTCCGACGAGGACACTAAATTTACCTAAAGATTTTGGGCTAGTCTGCAGTCAGCCTTAGAGACAAGACTTACTTTGATTAAAGAGAGGCTCATGACAGCTCAGAGTCGGCAAAAGAGTTAAGCCGATAACCGAAGAAGAGACCTCGAGTTTGAGTTGGGCAATCGGGTATTTTTGAAGGTGTTGCCACCTAAGGGCATTATGAGGTTTGACAAGAAAGGAAAATTGAGCCCACATTTTATTGGACCTTTTGAAATTTTGGAAAAGGTTGGAAGCATGGCATATGGACTTGCCCTACCACTTGAGTTAGCGAACATCCACGATGTTTTCCATGTATCTATGTTAAGGAAGTACCAGCCTGACCCGTCCTATATTCTAAAGTATGAACCAATAAGGATCAAAGAGGACTTGACCTACATTGAGCAACCAACTGAGATACTGGATTGAAGAGTACAAGTGTTGCGCAACAAAGAAATTCCTCTGGTCTATGTTTTATGACAATACCATTCCTAGGAAGAATTGACTTGAGAATGGGAGGATGAGATCCGGGATAAGGACCCCCATTTATTCAATTAGCAGAAACAAGATTTTGAGAACAAAATCCCTTTTAAGGGAGGGATGATGTAAGGATTGAGATTTTTCGGCAAGGTATAGTGCGCGACTGTAAGAGGACAGTAGTGCGCGGCAATGAGGTGTCGTCGTGCGTGGCAGCAAGAAGCAGAAGAAGAGAGTGAACACGGGCGGCGGTAAGAGACAGACGAAGAGAGAGAAGATAGTCATCATGCGAGTAAGCTTTACCATCGTGCGTGAAGAAGATAGCCGTCGTGCGTGTAAGATTTACCACCATCCGTGAAGAAGATAGCCGCCGTGCATATAAGCTTTACCGTCGTGCATGACGAAAATAGTCGCCGTGCATGTAAGCTTTACCACCATGCGTGAAGAAGATAGCCGCTGTGCGTGTAAGCTTTACTGCCGTGTGTGAAGAAGATAGCTGCCGTGCGTGTAAGCCCCTACCGTCGTGCATGAAGAAGATAGCCACCGTACGTGTAAGCTTTACCGTCATGCATGAAGAAGATAGCCGCCCCTGTTTGGCACCTGTGAGCCCTTTCTTGCCACCCACCCCTCTTTTCTTACAAATGAGGCTCTTTACAAACCACCAAGAGCTTTAGCCCTCTCTCACTCTTACGTCCTCCCTTCTCACTTAGAAGCTCTACCTCTAAGAGCCTTTGTTGGGAGCTTTGAAAACTTGGCCTGTGTGGGGGACTTTGGGACACATTTGAGCACAAGTAAGTGGAGTTAACACTCATGTTTCCATATTTTTGATAGGAAATGGTTGCATGCTAGTGAAATTATGTTGTTTGTACATTGTTATTACAAAATTGTAGTCCTCATTGACATGATGATTTTAGTGCTGAAAATAACTTTGTTGGTCATGAAATCTGGGGAAGAGTACCCCTATATGTCTAAATTAAGATGCAAAAGCTTTTGTGTTAATATCCATTTTAGTTTGGAAGTTATTGATTATTTTACAAGGTGTACCAAAAACTTTGCTGTGAATTTCCAGGGACCCTACATGTTTTTGTAATGAACTTTTGACTGACTAAATTGTGTTAAAATTACTTCACACACTTTTAAATGAAATATAGATGTATCTACTTTAATTTGGATTTGAAACCATGTCTAAATTCCTCATAAATTTGAAGTTATACTTGTGTTTGTATAGACATGTCACCATTATCAGTTAGAGCAGTTTCAAGACTGTTGCTCATTTTATGAACATTTGACTGACTAAATGGTGTTCAAATGAATTAAAACTGCTTTTAAATAAAATATGGATGTGTATACTTCAAATTTTATTTTGAAACCATGTCGAAATTCCTCATAAATTGGAAGTTATGCCTCTATTTGTATAGATATATCAATGTTATCAGTTATAGCAGTTTCTAGGACTGTTTCTCATTTTGTAATAACTGTTTGACTGACAAAATAGTGTTAAAATGACTTTAAACTACTTTTAAATTAAATATGGATGTGTTTAATTCAAATTTGGTTTTGAAAGCCTATCAAAATTCCTCATAGTTTGAAATTTATGCCTCTGTTTGTATAATCATGTCACTGTTATCAGTTGCAGCAGTTTTCAGGACTGTTGCTCATTGTTTATTGAAATTTTGACAAATTAAATGGTGTCCAAATGACTTCAAACCACTTGAAATGAAATATGTATGTTTCTACTTATAGTTTTGTTTTGGAACCTTGTTTAAATTCATGATTATTCGAGGATTATGCCTCTGTTTTCATGTATATGTCGCTGTTGTAAGTTGCAGTGAATTTTTAGAACTATTGCACATTTTGTACTAAACTGTTTACTAACCATAAGTCGTCCAAATGATCTCAAACTGTAAATGAAATATGGATATGTCTCACGTTTTGTTTTAGAACCATGTTGAAATTCTTGATGATGTGAGAATTTTGCCCCTGTTTGCATGCATATGTCACTGTTGTGAGTTGCAGTGGAATTCCAAAATTTTTATGTATTTTATGAAAAACTGTTTGCTGACCAATATATCTCTGATTAAGGCTAAACCACTTCTAAATAAAAAGTGGATGAGTTATTTTCAAATTGGCTTTTGGAACCATGACTAAAATCCCCATGGAATGGAAGTCAGACCTAATTTTCTAAGAGGCCTTCGTATTGAAAATCCTGTTCTGTTATGAATTCTTGAATATGCATGCTTATGATATAGTGAAGGCTCATGAACTCTTAAATAATTATAATGAGACATGCTTAGGCATGAGTGAATTCTTATGAGATTTGCATGTGCATAGTTGTGATCTGATACGATAACATTGTGATATGAACCACTACACAATGGGACATCCATTGGTAGTATGACATGAGATTCTGATACTACTGAATAAGGCACTACGCAAAGGGTCATCCGTTTGTAGCGCAATCTATTCTAATATGATAAGAAAGTTATGTCAGAAGTTAAGATCTCCCTAACTCCCCATGACAGGATGGGAGTATCTGGGAGGGTCGTGCCCCCCGGATCTATATGGGCACTACAGATTGGGTCACCCATTGGTAGTGTAACACCCTCTCGCTTGAAAGGCAAAATGAGAGGGTTGTGTCTTGCAAGGCTACAACCTATCAAAAGCCTCAAAGCGTACTAGGGATTGTGTGTGTGTGTGTGTGAAGACATTATGAAATGGGCCATCTGTTTGTCATTGTCTTCCCTCTTGAGTTTGGGCAGAAGTCCCAAGTAACAGGATTGGCTTGACTTCTACTTTGGGAGTAGGCAACACTAGGATTGCATGTATGCACTATGTGTTTTGCTTGCATTACTAATCTATTATTTTGATGAAAAGATGTGATAGACTGTTAGCTCATGCAATGTATAATATTTTGATATCTGATTCACACTTCTGCCACCACTGCTAAAGAATTTTAATACATGGCTCCATGTTGTGATGCTTGAATGAATTTGGCAGGAATACATGAAGTTTGATCTGCTTACTGGGCTTTATAGCTCATCCCTTTTACTTTCTCTGTATAGAGTAATAACCTACAATTTTTTAAAGTGGGCGGTTGGGCATTCATGGTTGGCGGTTGAAGATTCAAGTTTGGCAAGAAAGGCCTTATCTTGATAGTAGGTGTCTGTTGGCGTTGGCCATGTAGTTGTTTTGCTTAAAGTATTGTATTTTGTGGTTGGGCCTGTAGTGTCTTGGACATGATAGTAATTAAAATTTTGGAATTTTTATATATTTAAGTTGGTTCTATTTTGTCCAATTCTTGTACCTTTGTGTATAGTTTGTTCTTTCTTTTGTAGTTTGCTTGATTCCGCCTTCTAAAAAGCGTTGAGCGCACTCCCACCTGAGTGGCTTTCACTACCTCTGGTCGTGGTCCCATATTTTGTTGCCCTCCGATAAGTACTGTAGGGGTCAAGGGGCGGTGTCGTGATAGATGTATTGGTATTGGCACTTATAACTTACTCATTCCGAATAGGAATTTCTTGCTCCTTTCTGAACTCTTTATGCTCCTTCCATGTGTTGTAACTTGCTTTCGATTATGAGGCTTGATGCCAACGGATATGAAGTTCGTTTCAGGGATGGGATTGTTTCAATTGGGAATAATAGAAAAGTCATTGTATGGGAGAAAACTCAAGGGGATATAAAATAAATGAAATTTCATCTTCTTTGCTTACTTGAATGTGTGTGATGATGAAACTTCTCTTTTGTGGCATATGTGTTTGTGTCATATTAGTAGAAATAGAGTTTCAAGACTTGTTAATGATGGCTTGATTCCTAAAATGACAAATTTAGATTTTAAAAATTGTGACCCATGTTTATCTGGTAAAATGAGTAAAAAACCCTTTCGTAAGGCAACTAGATCTTATGATTTATTGTCATAATTCATTCTGATATTTGTGGGTCACTTTATGTAAAAGCACATAGGGGTATGGAATATTTTATTTCAATCATTGATGATTATTCGAAATTCGATTATATTTATCTAATTAGTGGAAAATCTGATGCACTTGATATATTCAAAGAATTTAAATTAGAAGTTTAAAACCAATTAGATAAAAGAATTAAAATCCTTAGAACAGATCGAGGGGGGGAATATCGTTCTAATTTGTTTGTTATTTTTTGTAAAGAAAATGAGATTATACACCATAATACCATGACCCACACACCCCAACAAAACGGTGTTGCCAAAGGACGTAACTAAACTCTTATGGAAATGGTTCACTCAATAATGAGTCATGCTAAATTATCCTCAATATTTTGGGGTGAAGGATTGTATACTGCCATGTATATTTTAAATTGAGCTCCCTCAAAATCCTTAAAAAAAACGCCTTATGAGTTATAGACTGGTTGTAAACTTCGATTGGATCATTAAAAAATTTGGGGTTATCCCGAGCCATGAGAGATCTAAGCTGCAGGCTAAAACTAGAAAATACTGATTCATAAGGTACCCTGACACTTTAAAGGTTATAGTTTTTATGACAATGAGACCACATCTTTGGTTGAATCTAGAGATGTACATTTCTTAAAAGAACATATGAAAATAGGCAACCTTTTCTTATAGATATACATGAATTAGAAAAAAACAAAAGAATACATGAAAACATAGAAAATTATGAACCTAATGTAGAAAACCTTGATAACTACATGGATAGTGGGAGTGATACATTTGAACCTACCATTATAGATGACAGTTAACCTAGGAGCAGTTCTAGGATTAGAAAGGCACCATATCATTTATAATCATACCAAAGTTTTATTTGTATGGACACTTTACACCAATACTATAACTTTGTTTGTCAAGATACTCCTGAACTATCCAATTATAAATAAGCTATTAATTCTAATAAATCTGATTTTTGGACTAATTCCATGAATAAAGAAATAGATTCTATAACTAAAAACCATTTATGCGAGTTGGTAGATTTGCCTAGTGGGAGAAAACCGATTGGTTGTAAATGTATTTTATAAACAAAACTCAAGGTTGTTGGTAGTATAGATAAATATAAAGCATGACTTGTTGCTAAAAGGTATAACAAAAAAGAATGTATAGATTTTGTTGATACTTTTTCTCCTATAGTAAGATTTCCTTCTATTAGAAGTTTGATGTCTATTGTGGCTAATCCTGATTTAGAATTGTTTCAAATGGATGTTGAAATTACATTTCTCAATGGATACTTTAAACAAAGAGATATACACGTAACAACCTTAAGGATATATTTTTAAAGGCAAATAAAATAAAGTGGGCAACTTAATCAAGTCACTATATAGATTGAAACAATCTTTTTAGACAATAGCATTTAAAATTTCATGATGCTATTATGAGACTTGGTTTTGTTTCTAATGAAAGTGATCATTTTATTTATATTAAAATTAGTGGGCGTAAGATACTGATATTGTTTTTATATGTGGATGATATTTTGATTGCTGAAAATGATATAGATATGATTAATGAAACAAAATCATGGTTGCAATCTAATTTTGCAATAAAAGATATGGGGGTGGCATCATATGTTTTAGGAATTGAAATTACAAGAGATAGATTAAATATGATGCTCAACTTATCTCAAGAGTATTATTTAGAATATATTTTAAAAAATTTAAAATGGATTTATGCAAGCTGGTCTCTAACCATGTTGATAAAGTAGCTAAATTATCCATTGATTTATGTCCGACTAATGATAATAATGATATTGTTAAGATATGGATATCTCGTGTTAGTATTGATTAATACATCAATACTGATACATATCACTATATCTCTTGATAAGATGAGGATATGTATCATACTGATATATATCAGTATGAATATGCATCTGTATTGATACATATCTCTTGATAAAATTAGGTGATAGTCTATCCATAATCATTGGTATTTATCTGTAACTGTTATTTGCCGTATATTTAAACAGAGTTTTGTATATTCTTGATTAATCAATTTAATAGAGTTCTCTGCAGTATTATGAAATAATCTTCGATGGAGGCCTAAGGCGCAAATATACAAAAATGTAGTTTCTAACATGGTATCAGAGCCATCTTTAGCAAGCTCAATACTCAATGCTCACATTGCAAAGCTCAATACTCAGGCTTGAAACGAGATCGCAGTAGAGAGAGAGAGAGAGAGAAAGAGAGAGAGAGAGTTGCAGCGCCACAGAAATTATCATATAGAGAGAGTTGTCTTGATATGCTCAAGATAAGCCATGCATTAGCCATTTGGGGCAATCTGAGGAGCACTATTGCGGGAAGCTCTCGATCCACACGGGAGATTACTTGGATCTGTGTTTGCTAAAGATGGCAGTGTTTCAAAGGCTTCGGAAATTTTTTTTTTTTTTTGGCTTTTCCAAGTGCTTCTTGTTCAATGATCGAATCTTTTGATCCTGGTTGATAATCAAATTTTTTGTTAATTTATCATGTTTAATGATTGAGTTTTTCGTTACTCAAAATCCAAAATGCAGTAACCCTTGGTCATGTGATTAATTTCACTGCTACATCAGACTACCTTTTATTATCACTTTGTACATGTAAGGCGGTTCAACTTTTGCAACATCCTTCTGTTATCATTTAGTCCATGTAAGGCAGTCTGACTTTTGGAACATCGGACAACCTTTTGTTATCATTTTGTACATGTAATATTAGTGCCATTAAATAAAATAAAATAAAATTAATAAACAACTTACTCGGATCTATCCTTAAATCAGATGAGGGACTTAAAGTTCCATACCAAAACTATAGACCAAGCCATCTAATGACAAGCTACCTTGAAAGCCCTTTTTGGTGCATCTCATTCATCCTTTCCCATCATTCTCTATCTCTATTTTACTTGGGGGGTTAACCTCTTTTTATAGAGAACTATTTAATTCGTAACTCTCACATTCATGGTCTATACGAGTTGAGATCCAAATATAACTCCTGTCTTAATTCGCTTAAGTGTAGCTAATTAAGATTAACAAGTTGTCAGCAAACTGTTAATCCTATGTAATGAGCTAAACCTGTCATTAGTGCATTAATGACTCATATAATAGGATGTCATCTAAGTATTCCTACAATTTGATAGAAGATATTTAGAAATTAAATAGTTTTGACATCTATAATATAGAAAAACAATTATTACAAGGAATCCAAACACATCACTGGGTATTCCCTCCAGTGCAACATCCTATTAAAGCTCTAAAATGGATTATAGTATATGGCATTGCTTCATGTCAACCATATGGGATTTCACATTTACTATATAATATGACTTTTATACAATTATTGAAAAATAAATTCCCGAGAGAAAAGGGAGTCATAGGCCACATTTCCAACATCTCCCACTTGGCCTAAAGGCTTATATATGGTATTGGCTCATGCTCTCTACATGGGATTTTCATATACACAGCCTGAAGGCCCTTTGACTTCTTGTTCATAGTATTGCCTCATGCTTTCCATAATGGATTTTCATATACCCACCTGAGGACAGTTTGACATCTTGTACGTGGTATTGCCCCATGTTTTCTACATGGGATTTTTATGTACTTATCAATATGGTTTTATGCTCTATTATTGGATTTTCATTTGGATTTATCTCAGCCCCATAGCTACTACATATTTCTCAAATATATCCCGGCCCAAAGCCTTAAAATGGATATGTAATAATCTCATTTGAAGGTATATAATCCACTGTTATGTCTCCATATTCCACTACATCCTGAATATGGTACCTCCTACGAACGTGCATAGATTTAGAATTTATTTTTTAATCCTTGATAACAACAATGACTGCTTGATTATCACGTAATATGTTTATAGATCCATTTTTGATGCATTCCAATTTTAAATCTATCAGAAAATTCTTCAACCAAACAACGATCCTAAATTGCAAGCCACATATTTTGCTTTCATGGTTGATAAAGCAACATAATCTTGTTTTTTACTACAACATGATTTAACACCTCCACTAAGAGTAAAAATGAAACCCGAAGTAGATTTACTATTGTCTTAATCTCCACTCCAATTAAGCCCCCATCAAATATTTATTTCATAATACTGCAGAGAACTCTATTAAATTGATTAATCAAAAATATATAAGACTCCGTATAAATATACAGCCAATAACAGTTAAAGATAAATACCAATGGTTATGGATAGACTACCACCTAATCTTATCAAGAGATATGTATCCATACAGATGTATATCCATACTGATATGTATCAGTATGATACATATCTTAATCGTATCAAGAAATATACTGATATGTATCGGTAATGATGTATTAATCAATACCAACACGACATATCCATATCCTAACACTTCCCCTCAAACTCAACATGCTTTGACGCAAAGCAGCTAGAGTTTGAACAATACTAAGTTACCAAAAACAAGTAGTGATATTCAGATTGTTTGAACAACTAGCACATATTGCAAGATTAACAAGCCTCACGAACAGACAGCATCAGGAACAAACATGATCGAGTAACGAAAAACTCAATTGATAGCAAACAAACAAGTCTTCAGAACATCTAGGATCGAGTCACGGGAAATTCAATCATCTCACAGGATGAAGCAATAGAAAACTCCATCACCCAATGGGATTGAGTCACGAAAAACTCAATCATTAAAACATAGGCATCCGGAACTGGATCGAGTAAACTCAATCATCACACAGGATGGAATAACCCAATACTCCATCATCCAATAGGATTATTAATATATCATAATAATTGTCGCATTAAAACACTTTCCCAACAATGGCCAACCTTGCCTATTTCAAGAGAAGCCAATTCTAGGAGAAGCCTATCCCCATGACAAACTTCTCTAGGTACCATACAAGCCTGGTTTTGCTTGAGAGAGAGAGAGAGGAGGGGAGAGAGAGAGAGAGGGAGAGGAGGTAGAGAGAATGAGAGAAGTTTCTCTAACTCGTTTTGTTTTAGATAGATAATGCATGGGCTAGAAAGAGAAAATGAGAGAAAAAAGGGATAAATAGAGGAAAATGGGAGAGGTGGTTTAGGGAAAGAGAGAGACAGAACGGAGAGAGAGACGGGGGCGTGGGGCAGGTTAGAGAGAGATAATGAGAGGGGCACAAACTTGGGTTACTTACTTGTTGGGCTGGTGGTGAAAGTCCAACATTCATCTTGAGATTCGATTTGATATATGGTTAAAGGCTAAAATCACCCTAAACTTCTATATTTTAAATATGAAGGATCATTCCCCCTGTATTTTACCTTATTTAAGAAGGCGAATATTATATTCCTTATCTCTCACTAATGTAAAAAATATGAGGGCATAAATGGAAATTGTAGGAGGGATATTTTCACCTTGAGGTGAGATTGTTTAAAATCAAATGATAGTTATTCTAGGATTTGAGCTTGGGCTTGATTGGATAGAGTGTTGATTAGTGTTATAGTATGCTCAAATTCAACTAGAAGAATGTTGGCTACCTTTATTATTATAAGATAGAAAATTGTTTCATGCGGTGGAGACTGCATTTTTTGGTCCTCGAGATATAATCCATCTAAAAACAATTGAAACTAATGGTTCAAATGTTTTCTTAATAGAATTATTATTTCTAATTTTCTAATTTTATTTATTTATTAATATTCATGATCTTCGTGTTAGAGATTACATGACCTTAAAAATGAAGTCCAAAAATCCATCTCAAAAATAGCTTTTTAAGAGGTTACTCATTTCCACATGGAGTCATAGAAATCGTGTCCTTATAAGTATACCGTTTCATTGATCACTCAAGATGACTCAAGATAACATCACTCAATACCAACAACATCACTCATTTACTGACTCAGTATAATTAAATAGAGATGAGAAAGAGGGTGAAAATATTTCATTGATCACTCAAGATAACATCACTCAATACCAACAACATCACTCATTTACAGGTTCAGTATACTATTTGTCTAATAGAGATGAGAAGGAGAGAGAAAACTGAAACCAAAATAACAATTTTTTTATTATAAAATTTTTTCTTATTTCTTCATAGATTGCCATAGAAACATGAGGATTATGATAAAAGTTTAGACTGGTCTAGTCTCTGATGGAAGTATATAGTTTTTATGTAGTCGTGAAAAACTCACATTAATCTTATTATTTCTGAGTAAGATAGAGGTTTAAGATTTGGGTCCTGAGCAAATTGAGAAAAATAAAAAAGGGTATCTTCTGATTTATTCTTCTGGCTTGGTACCTGGTTGGTTTCCAAATTTATCTCTCTTTTTTTTCATTGTTTAGGAACTTCTTTCTTCCCCTTATTTAGGAGTGGCTGGTTTCCTTTGTCCATCTAAAAATTATTCGGGATTCCTGCTAAAAAAATCTACAAGAATATTGTCAGTACCTTTAATTTATTCAACTTCAAAGTTATAATTATGAATATCATTAGACCAACAAATGCATATATCAATAGACCCAAAAAGACTTGTCATTGTTATATATGCAATGACGAAGGACATATTGCCCCAAACTGTCCTCAAAAAAGAAAAAAATGTTAAGAAAATAATAAAAATCCTTGAAGAAAATTATTATGAAATTTGTTTCGGGTAAGAAATTTTTTATAATGAAACAATTATATTCGAAGTTGAGACTGAATCAGAAAGCAGTGATTCATAATCAGAAATAGTTTTCATAATGAATGAAGAATATAAAGCAGAAGTTCCTGATGAAGAGCATCAAGAAGTTCTTAAATTAGGAAATATAATTCATGAAGAATTTACAGTTGATTAGTCTAAATTAGAAAAATAAAATACTCTTAAGAAAGAAGAAATATATAAATTGTTAAAGTTCCAATTTTTTAATGCTAGAAACTTTGAACATTTTAGTGGTAATACAACAACTAAAGCTTCATAAAATGGTTCGGTTTAAATAACAATTTTTTACAAAGTCAAAATTGCAAAACTCATAAAGCAATATCAGAAACCTAGATATATGCATATTGGAGTAATCGTAATCGAAATAATAACATTATTTCGACAAGGGATAGATACCCCAATATTAGTTGTTGCTTTTGACAAAAGATTCAGTGATCCTATTAAGGCAATAATAGGAGGTGTACAGTCTAATCTTGTCAATGGAAGAGTTTGGTTTAAAATAAAACCCAACTATTTCATCTCAGTGCAAGATAAAAACATTCAAGATATTGCTAAAATTTTAATCCAAATAAAAAATATTGGGATAAAAGAAGATAGTTTTGATCTTGCAATAGAATGGAAAGCACACTACATGAATTAACTAGTATGACTAAGATTTTTTTAAAGAATATAGACAATAAATTCGTAGATATCTTTGAACCTTGTAACTTTGATATAGAAATCCAACCAAGATTAATCAATTGGTGAGATCTTGAGATATCTGCTAATTGGATATACTTATGGATTGTTGAGTCTCTTCTTGAGATTGTTGATTATTTTCCTACTCATCTTCTTCTCTTTGTAGAGACGAACTAGATCCAGGAAAAATAATAATTTTAATATTTTTGTATCCCAATGGTTTTTGGTTTACCACAAAGCTTAATCTTTTATTTGAGAAACGTTGATCAGTAAAATATATGTTGTTTCCAGAGGTTTGGAAAGTAATAGGTTGTACTTCTTTTTTGGAAGTTTTTTCTATAAAGTTTTCAATTAACCAATTCATAGGGATCTTAAGATCTCGTCAATTGATTAATCTTGGTTGGATTTCTATATCAAACTTACGAGGTTTAAAGATTTCTACAAATCTATTGTCTATATTCTTTGTAGTAGTCTTAATCATTCTAGTTAATTCATGAATTGATTTCCATTCTATTGCAAGATCAAAACTATCTTCTTTCATTCTAATATTTTTTGTTTGGATTAATATTTTGATAGTATCTTGAATATTTTTATCTTATACTGAGATGAAATAGTTAGGTTTTATTTTAAACCAAACTCTTCCAGTAACAAGATTAGACTGTGCACCTCTTATTATTGCCTTAATAGGATCATTGAATCTTTTGTCCACAGCAATAACTAATACTATGGTATATATCCCTTGCGGAAAGAATGTTGTTATTTTCATTAAGTTACTCCAATATGCATATATATGAGTTTTTGATGTTGCTTTATGAGTTAAAAATTGCTATTTCAACATAACTATTTCTGAGGCTTTAACAGTTGTATTATTACTAAAATATTCAAAGTTTCTAGCATTCCAAAATTGAAACTTTGACAATTTATATATGTCTTCTTTCTTAAGAGTCTATAATTTTTTTAATTTAGACTCATCGATTGTAAATTCTTCATAAATTACATCTGCTAATTTAAGA
Organism: Amborella trichopoda; assembly: GCF_000471905.2. Next base: position 3,190,745 of record NW_006500357.1, on the reverse strand, counting down.
ACTTCACGATGCTCTTCATCAGGAACTTCTGCTATATATTCTTCATTCATCATGAAGAATATTTTTTATTAAGAATCACTGCTTCCTGATTCAGCTTCAACTTCGAATATAATTGGTTCATTATCGAAAATTTCTTCTCTGAAACAAATTTCATAATCATTTTCTTTAAGGATTTTTATCATTTCCTTAACATTTTTTCCTTCTTGATGACAGTTTGGGGCAATTTGTCATTCCTCATTACATATATAACAACGACAACTATTTTTGGGTTTGTTAATATTCTTCTTGACTACATATCATTTTTTTACAATTGAAGTTTTATTCTACTTCTTCGAATTTTGTTTTTTTGAAAAATTTCTTTTGTTTTTTATTTTCGCAACCAAATTCAAAATTGTTTTTTAGGATTCGACTGTAATCTTTTTCTCCAAGTCCTTTCCTGACTTTTTTTTTGCTTTAAAGTCTAGGCAATGACTTTCAATTTTTTGGAAACAAATCTTATTCTATTTCCCAAAGTATCATTTAATGATGTATCACTGACATATTTACTATATTCAATGTCACAAATTTCATCCCATGGTGATGGTAATTTATGGAAAAATTGTTTTTTCCATAATTTTGATTTATTTTTATTCAGCAATTGGTACCATTTTTTAAATTCTTTAGCAAAGGCTTCAAATTCTTTAATGTTACAAAGTTGTATCTTTAACGAAGTGTATTCTGCACGATTTTGCAGTTTATACACATCTATGTGTCCACAAAATTTTTGTGAAATCTTTTAAGATGTCTTCCATTTTCTTTTCTCTATTAAGTATATTAGTTTTTTCTGATTCCCCTAGTTGAAGCTTCCCATTTTCTAAGAAATTACAAATTATCTCATTATTGGTGCCTTGGGCAATAACTAATTAACTATAGTTTACATGGACTTGAGAGAGAGAGTAAGATATTTGAGGATTCAAACCACAACTTAACCATCAAATAAGAGAAAGTTAATTCATGTTGACACATAAAAATAAAGTACATCAAATTATTTTGAAATTTGAGAGAGAGAGAGAGAGAAATAGCCTTCAAGGTTCAAACGACAACTTACCCATCAAATAAGGAAGAGATTTGGGAGAGAGAGCAAAGCATGTAATAATTTCATATGAATTACTACGAAAGGAAGAAATTTGTGTGTGAGAGAGAGAGCAAAGCATAAGATAATTCCATATGAATTACTAGAAAAATCTCCACTAACATTGCTCATATAAAATTCAAATAATATGATTACAACATTGTTCCATCACTTCCTCTCCCAAAAATAATTTTTGCCCTTGAAAATACATATGCTTAAAGGTATCATGCCTTTGACTTGATAACTTTGAAACCCCATAACTTCATCACCACACTTCAAACTAGAGCCTCCTACTTTTGTTGTCCCATACAAACTATCTTTGTTCCCCATTCAAAATGCACCACTTTGGCTTCTTGATGCTAATTGTAACTCTAGGATCTTCATCATCACACTCTTATGACAATTCTTCTATGGCTCCTCTGCTGTTGAACATCTTGGGCATGCCAAACCTATCCTATGGAATTAGATAAAGATGTTATTGCAAAATGGAAGTATATCACATTGTAGAATATATACATTGTACCCAGCTCCCACCATTTTCTCCACTGTTCATGTTCGACTTCAGGATGCGATTGATGGTATCCGTAAGAGTCATATTAGGGAGTTGATCATTTGCCATGACATAAGTAGCACCACATAAGCACATTGACTTGGAAATGATATAGTCCCTGGTAGCTGATAAGAAACATCAGATAAATTGGGTTCATCAGATATTGCTTCCTCAAATACCTTCAAAAGTTACGAAGAGATGGACAAGACTTAAGGACTAATTAAGAGTTCCTTTCAAGATGCATTACCTATGGTATCATAACAGGCCCTACATATCAAGAAAACAAAATTAAAAAGAATGTAAAATAATTAAAAAAATGCATTGCTTTTGGTATTATAACAGGCCCCTACGTATACATAGAAAAATCTTAAATAAAAAAAAAATACATAAGACTACTTTGACAACGGGGATGCAATGCATGAAAATTACTAGTAATTTTGGTATTGTAACAAGCCTCTATTAAGAATTTTGTCGAATACTTTGCAAATGTGTTGGATCTCAACAAGATTTATAAACAAGTCAATAATTGCAGTAGCTACAATGAACCAAAAACTAAATTGAGTGATTCTAATATGAACTCATATTTTTTGGGGGGACTTTTAAAATTATATATAGAACGAGAGAATTCCATTTTATATCAGACGCTTGGGTTTTTAGCAGTGGAGTTGCCTAAATAAACACAAATACAGTGAAAAATCAAAATGCATAGAGAACCCGACACCAAAACATCAATCAATAAATAGATAAACAATGTAAATTATAGAAAAACCCAAGATTAAAGTGAAAAAAAGAACGATTATCAAGTCCATGTTTTTGTGGGCCTGTAAATTAATATTTGAGATGAACAATTTGCCCTAGAGAGAGGGTAGAGAGAGGGACTATTAGCTTGCTAATTCATCACCAAAAGTGAATACTTAATTATTAATCCATACCATATTCAAAATCCAGATTTTGAGAGTAGCTTTGAATTTGAATGAAATAATAGGTTCTCAAAGAGGCACTCCTCCATTCAATCTTCAACCAAACAAAGGTGTCTTCTATCATGTGCTTCTTCCATCATGAACTTGAATGAAATAATGGGATACTTTCCTGCATTTTTTAGGAGATTGCTTCCTCAAATATTGCTTCCTCAAATACCTTCAAAAGTTACGAAGACAAGACTTAAGGACTAATTAAGAGTTCCTTTCAAGATACATTACCTATGGTATCATAACAGGCCCTATATATCAAGAAAACAAAATAAAAAAGAATGTAAAATAATTAAAAAAATGCATTGCTTTTGGTATTATAACAGGCCCCTACGTATACATATAAAAATCTTAAATAAAAAAAAAATACATAAGCCTACTTTGACAACGGGGATGCAATGCATGAAAATTACTAGTAATTTTGGTATTGTAACAAGCCTCTATTAAGAATTTTGTCGAATACTTTGCAAATGTGTTGGATCTCAACAAGATTTATAAACAAGTCAATAATTGCAGTAGCTACAATGAACCAAAAACTAAATTGAGTGATTCTAATATGAACTCATATTTTTTGGGGGGACTTTTAAAATTATAGATAGAACGAGATAATTCCATTTTACATCAGACGCTTGGGTTTTTAGCAGTGGAGTTGCCTAAATAAACACAAATACAGTGAAAAATCAAAATGCAGAGAGAACCCAACACCAAAACATCAATCAATAAATAGATAAACAATGTAAATTATAGAAAAACCCAATATTAAAGTGAAAAAAAAGAACGATTATCAAGTCCATGTTTTTGTGGGCCTGTAAATTAATATTCGAGATGAACAATTTGCCCTAGAGAGAGGGTAGAGAGAGGGACTATTAGCTTGCTAATTCATCACCGAAAGTGAATACTTAATTATTAATCCATACCATATTCAAAATCCAGATTTTGAGAGTAGCTTTGAATTTGAATGAAATAATAGGTTCTCAAAGAGGCACTCCTCCATTCAATCTTCAACCAAAAAAGGTGTCTTCTATCTTGTGCTTCTTCCATCATGAACTTGAATGAAATAATGGGATACTTTCCTGCATTTTTTAGGAGAGAGAGTATGGGCGAGGGCAAGGAAGGAGAGGGAACGGGCAAGGCAAAGGGGGGGAGAGAGAGCAGAGGCGTGTCAGAGAGGGGATAGAGAGCAGAGGCCAAAATTTAAAATTCCGTCTTTTTTTTTTTGTAGTTGTCGTTTGAAGTTTTTATCAAAAATCTAAAATACCCTTGTATATAAGCTATGGTCATCACATAATGTGCGGGTAGTAAATGTAAAAGGTTCTTCATGAGTCCCTCTAACTTGAGCCTAAAGTTTTTGGAGGGTTGTTAACTCTGGGTTTTGTCTAGAGTTAACTAACTCCTCAAAATATAAAAGTTTAAGTTAGACGGGGTTGTAATAGGTGTATTTATCAAAATAATTATAATTTTTTTATTAAAAAATTATTTGAATAGATAACTTTACCATTAAGTAAAGACAAATTTAAAGTTTTCACAAAAATATAATGGTATTTTGAAAGTTAGTGTCTTAAAATTTTATTTATAGAGTGCCTTTGTTTTTTAGTTAAAATTTCAATTTTATCCCTTATAGAGATGACAAAAGTACTTTTTGTCTTGTAATAATATTTACAAAATTGTCTCAAAAAATATTTTTTTAAAAAAAATAGACTACAAAATTAATAAATCCACATTTTACAATTCTCTCTATCTTGAACCTTTATAATTTGAAGGGTTGTGAAGTTTAGAATATCCCAT
>NW_006500357.1:3128517-3173113 GCF_000471905.2 Amborella trichopoda | reverse complement strand
AGAGAGAGAGAGAGAGAGAGAGAGGATTCCTTTTTAATGATAAATGAGAAGTTGATAAAGAAAAATATCAATGAAATGTTTAAATCACCTGGCAAGATCATTAACTTGATCAAATAATCCCATTTAATATGTGGATACCGCCTCAAAAATTATATTAAAAGATAACCATAGTCCTTAGGATCGGAACCTATGGAATTGTGTTTCAGAATATACCAATTTGAATTGAGAATCGTCGATGAAAATTGGAAATTAGGCTTAGAATGAAGCATTGGGACCGGTTCAAATCTATCATTGTTTGCCGGTTTTTGTCAAAGAATCAATGATCATGTTGGGGAACTGGGTAATCTGAACCGGCCCGATCACCCAGCTCCCACGCTCTATATTTTTTTTATTATTTCTACTTTTTTATTTCTTCATAAATACACCAATTCTTGTCCAAAAAATTTGTTAGATCACAGATTCAAAGTCGTTTCCCATATGACTGATTCACCTGGTTGATCCTAGTTTCAAAACATTATATAGAACCTTGATGATTATAACCCTGATCATTCAAATATAGGAAACGAAACAAGGGTTTATAATGAAAAAATGAAGTGAGTTTTATGTTGTCATCCTTAATAATCATGGTTTGATTATTTTTTAGGAAAGCTATATAATAAGATTATTTACTTTTGTTTCAAGGAGGTTACAATTAATCTTGACTATTAAACATAAAATTGGACGGTTGCATTTGATGTACTGACTAAGCTCAATGTTCAAAAGTCTAAAACTTTGTGACACAACCAAGCTGTTAAATTTCATATCAGTTGGTTATAAGTAGTTGTGACCTCCTTACTAAAGGGTAAGCTTTCTATGCTCCCCCTACAATATAGAAGTTCTATCCTCCCCCTACCATCCAGCCGCCCAATTCTGATCAAGAGAGCCACTCGCCGTTTGGGGCGTACCTATAAAAAATATTAAAAATAATTTTTCGATAAAATATAATGATCAAATACCCCTTAAATCTTTTAGGGGTATTTTGGTCATTTTATTTTATTGAAAATATTTTTTTTATATTTTTCGCTAGTGTGGGTTTAATAGAGGAATGGGGATCCAAAATTTGGTGTCAAAACCGTTTATAGGGAAAAAATTTAAAAGTCCTATATGATGCAATTAGTATTGGACGCAGTAGGCTTGCAGTGCCTGAGGATAACTCCATTACATTATTTTTCGTTGCTTTGGTTTGTACAATATTGGGTAGCGTAATATCTGGCTTTATAGTATACTCATTGTACAAACATAGAACATGAAAATACTACCTTGTAGATGGTGGCTATCCTACTATGCATGGTTTGATAGGACCATATCTAAGAGTCTGTTACCAGCTGAACGAATTTACTTCAGGCCCATGAGCTCCTTAAAATCAGAAAGAGTTATTCAGCAAGCGGCTTTCGACGCTTAAAAATGTGGTGGAAAGGACATTTGGGCTTTGAAAGGCCAGATTTCTTGTACTTAAGAATCAAATGCGGTATCCTTTACGAACACATGTTGATGTAGTTATTGTATATGCAATATTGCACAACTACATCATGATGATACAAAGAGCCGATAGCAAAAAAGAGCTGTGTTTTTGAAGGAGGGTTGAGAGTGAACTGGTAATTAACAGAGATGATGGTTTCTCGCGATTGGCTCAGGGGCAAGCTGATCATGATGATGATGTTAGTTTGCGAGATGCCATGGTGATGCAGTTGTGGGAGTCCTACTTAAGTTGCTAGACGTTATTTGACTTATTTATTATCTTGCAAAGTATATTTATGTTAAACTGGGCTTTTATTGATTTTCAATTATATATGTTTAAACTATTACAGGTTATTGTCGAACTGTTGTGTTCATTCACTTGCATTTTCAAATATGTATATTTCAACTATTACAGGTTATTGTTGAACATCAATGGTGATATAAGTAGTGCTCAGGTTATTACAGGTGATTGTTGAATGGACCGATTTCTTACTACTTGCATTGTGCATGTGTGTTTAGATGGGCTGATTTCTTGTTGCTTGCATTTTCAATTACGTATGTTTAAACTATTAGAGGTTATTGTTGAAGGGGGTGGTTTTGTATATGGTTATCTATGGATGCATGGATTGTGAATGTTACTCGATTATGTATGTGTAAACTATTACATATTATCCCCATTAAGGATTTTTTTTACCAGTGCTCTAGGGTTTTGTATCAGTTACCAGGTTCTCTCAAAAACCCCCAAAATGGCAGGAAATTTGTTGATGAATGGAATATATAAGCAGTTTTTTTTTCCAAGTACTGCACATATTGGAAATGAGAGTAAGTGTTGTTTTTGGTTCATTGGTGCACTCATCCTTGGAAGAAATGGATTGCATTCAAGGCAACGTAGAGTTGCTGAATTGGTTGAAGAACTTGAAAAGAAAAAGTGCGAGTTTTTAAGTGTTACTAATTTCTAATCCAAATAATGCTTTCTAATTTGGTTTGGAATTCCTGTTAATTTATACTTGTTGAAATTCTCCACCTAATATTAGGTGGTGAATTTTGACAAATTTGGGACCAAGCATTGGAAAATGCTGTTGGATTTTCACCGAAATTAGGCGTAGAACTCAATAATGCCTGAAAATGCGATTGATGAGTGTGTATTGATGTGTAGTGATCTTGTTCTCTGTTTGGAAATCTGTTTGAACTTGAAGTTCTTTGCTATTTGCAGATACTTCGTTTCAGATTGGGATATTCTGTGTTATGCATATTGTCTGTTTGATAGTTTGACTTAGTAGAGGGACACATCTGTAAATGCATTGAAACTTAGATATTGTCTTGAAGTTGGCTGGATTTGCTCAACCAAGTTTTCTTCTTCTTCCTTCTTTTTGTCATCTCCATTAGCAATTGGTTTGAAATTAGTGGGATTCGAGTGACTTGTCTTGGTTATCTTGCTTTGGTACTTTTTTGAAGTTGGTTGTCTTGTCACCTAAGTTTATGATTTTTCATTTGTCATCACCAATGGATTTTTTTCCGCATTGTGCAATCAGATTTTGATTTCGAGTTCAAGCGGAACGACAAAGTGAGGTAGGGATTTCAAGACATTGGGATCATTATGGCCAACTTCTGATTTGGATGAGGCCTTCCCAATCGTGTGCAATGTCCATGTTTTTATCTCTTATCTCCCTCTCTGTCATCACTTTGGAATGATTGAAGAGTAAGGTCCAGCAGTTTATAGCAATGTATAGGGAAGTAAAAAACATTTTGAGACAACCAGGTTTTGGCTGGGATAAGGTTAATCGAATGGTAACTGCTGGATCGGTATATAGCTGTGAGTTGAATGAATTTGTTGTCTATTTCTTTGTGGTTTTGCAAGTTTAGGTGCAATGTTCACACAAATTCAATACATATGTGTATTCTTCTTACAGGAGTTTACTTATGTGACAAAGTACTTTGCCTATATACTTCAACGAATTGGAGAAGATATTTAACACAGATGCTTTAGATTGAAGCCATGTGGAAGGGGGAAGAAATAGGTGCTGATGTCTTCTTCAAGGGATCTCGGCATCTCAAGACTGTCTTTTTGAGAATCTAGACTTTCCTTTCATTAAAGTTCTAATTTTTGTCTAAATCTGTTTTTTTTTTTTTAAATGTTGGAAACATTGTGGGACAAACAACAATGTTATTTTATTGTTGAATGACAAACATCAGTGGTGAATGTATGTCTAAGTAGTGTTCAAGCTATTAAAGGTTATTATTGAATGGGCTGCTTTCTTATTGCTTGCATATGGATGCATTAATTGTGCATGTGTATTTGTATGTTGTGCTGAAGCTATTATGGCACAATCCAATAGAATACATGAAACCAAATCCATAATTGTCATGACCGCTGTATGTGTGTGTGTGCAAGTGTGTGTGAGGAGTAGCGAGAGAGCAAGAGAGTTTGTAATTGATTTAAAAATAAAATCATCGACAACCTACTTATGAAATTTAAACACCTATTCCACTTCATATTTGTAAAAAGACTCAATAAATTATATGACCACAATAGTTAATAAAATATATTGATTTCTATTTTGAGACAGTCGATTAAAAAACTAGTGATATGGTACATAATATTGAATTGAGGTTGTGCTTGACATTGTCTACAGACTTTGGAGGTTTAGAATACTTCTCTCACTCATCAATAAAACTCTCTTATAGCAACACACACTCTCTATCTCTCTCTTTCAATCCAAAGTATTTTACTTTCAATTGATATTGTATCTCAAAAAATAATATTCTACAAATTAATAAAAAATAAATAATATCTAGGTCTCAATTTTAACATTTTACATCTTGCCTATTTCAAGCTAGTCCAATACATATGCCCAGCACTTCTTTAACTTCTCAAGAGGTTATCAAACATAGAAACCACGAAGTTCTTAACTTCCCAGCAAACACATAAACCAAGAACTTCTTAACTTTATAGAAATGTTATCAAACACCTAAACCATAAACTTCTTCAAGAACTACTAATTTATAATTTTTTAGAAACTTCCAATTTCCAGTTCATCTTCTTGATTCCAGTTATCAAACGGACCCTAAAAGTAAATAGTTTCATTATATATAATACCTATTTTTCAACATATTTTATTAGGAAGTATGAATGAAATAAAACTTCACCGGGAAACATGGATTTTAAGGGGTATTTGATTAAAAAAATAAATTTGTTTACGAGAGGTATGGTTGCAAAGAAAAACAGTAGTAGGGTTATTGTATTAAAAAATATAAATTGGGGCATCAACATTTTTCACCATTAAACAAACTAAACAAAAATATTGTTCTCGACTTTAAATGTTGGAAAAATTACAAAATACATTTTAAAATGAACTATTTACGCAACTTACCTCCACCCCAATTTTTTCTCACACTTTTCTCCCTCAAAGAATCTTTCCTCGCAAAAAACCGTCCAACCCAAAAGTAACATAAAATAAAACTAAAATACCATCCTTTCTTTTCACACGGCCTTCTCTCTCCTGTTTCTTTTCACACAGCCTTCGGCTTCGGCAATAGAGGTCTGCGCTCCGACAGTCCTAATGCACACTCCGGCATCCGGCAGTGCTTTGTCTAAGCCACATCGCTTCGGCATACTGAGAACTGCACTCCGACAGTGATACTACACACTCCGACAGTCCGTTCCGACAATTTGAGAATGCACTCCAGTACTGAAAATACACGCTCCGACAGTTCGCTCCGACAATGTAGCACCGCGCTCCAGCAGTGCTTCGTGACATTCCACTCCGGTAGTAGTATACTGTGCTCCGGCACTACTTTATTTGGGATTGCGAATTGATTTGGTTTTATAAGAAGGGCATTTTTGTCTAAAAATTTTAAAAAATTTACCCTTGGGGGTTTTGAAAGGTTGTTTGGAAGAAAAAAGTGTGAGAAAAAAAAATTAAAGTGGAGGTAAGTTGCATAGATAATTTCTTTTAAAGTGTATTTTGTAATTTTCCCTTATATGTTTCCAGCCACGTCGAAAGGGGGACCACCCATTATTGATATTTAATGAATATGCACGAAATTCAGTAACAACGATGCTTGATGGCTCTCCCTCTTTGCAGGCACCCGTGAGTAAATATTAAAAAAAAAAAAAAACTTCACAAATCCCATCATCTCTTTGTCCCTTCTGCAATTTACTCAAATTTTTTCACCGCCATCTCCCATTTTTAAGAGAACCCCACACTCCCCTCCAATTCAATGGCTCTATCCCTCACTCTCTCTCTCTCTCACTCTCTCTCTCTCTCTAAAGAGCCCACCCCACTCCACTCTGCAACACCTGCAGCATTTAACTCTCCTCAAACTCATTTTCCGAAGAACCATTCTCAGCAACTCTAAACTCCATTTCCAAGAAGCCCCAAATCTCTGAAACTCCAAACCATCTCAGGTTTCAGTCCCCTCTAACTCCAACTCCCAACCACATTGGCAATAAACCCCATCTCTGCCACTTTGCAACAAAGTCTATAAAGCTTCAAACTTTGCAGCTTCAAGCTCCATTTCTGAGAACCTCATCTGTGAAACTCAATCAAAGCCTCCAAAGTTTCTCTAGAGCTTCAAATCCCTTTCTGAGAACCCGAGTCTCTGTAACTCCATTGAAGTCTCCAAATCTTGCCTTACGTGCAGCTCCAAACTTCATTTTTAAGACACCCTATATCTGAGAGTCAAGGAAAGCTCCCCTCTCTAAATCATCAATACCATTTCTTACCCAGAGCTTCCTTCTCTGCAACTTCAAATACGTTTCCAACCCCTCTGTCCCTCTCTAAAGCTTCGGTTTCACAAATCCAAGCACATTTCTAAGAATCTGCATTCTTGGCAACTCGAAAGCTTCTCTCTACAAACCCATTTCCATTCTGAAAAGCCCATCTCACTAACGACACGAAAGCATCCGAAACTTGTCTCAGCAGCTCCAGATCCATTTCCAAAGAAAACCCCCCATCTCTGAAATCCCCATTCCTTACTCAATCAGTGCCTCAACAATGTCATCTCTTCACGGAAACGGCCATGGCCCTTCTCTTTTCAGCAGAGAGCAATGGAGCTCGTCATCAAAGAGGTGGAGCAGGAAAGCAGCCTCAACAGAGCAAAAAACACTGGACCACATGCACGGGCTTTTGCAACAACTGAACCAGAGGGAGCCATTGATGAGAAGAAGAGTGATGGTGGTTGTGGATTCATCAAGCTCTTCAAGGCATGCAGTTATGTGGGCTCTTACTCATATTGCTAATAAAGGTGATCTTGTCACTCTATTCCAGGTCATAGAGCCAGGACATAGAGCTGCTTCCACCGAGGTTCCTTCTGATCTTGCTCGCTCACTTGGTGCTCTATGCAAGGCCTGCAAATCTGAGGTAATAATCAAGTTTCTATTTTTATTTTCCTTTTCTTGTAGAACTTAGTAATGGAGTTCGACAGTAGATATTGAAGGAAGTGACATTGTTTCTTTGGGCAGAGATGCCTTCCTAAAAATGGTCTAGTGGGCGAGTCGTTACAGAATAACGGATCTCTCTCTCTCTCTCTCTCTCTCTCTCTTTGTGATACCATCCTAAAGTAGCATTAGTACGTGGTTTCATTACATGGTTTTGTTTTCTCTCTCATCCTAAAACAGCCTTAGTATGTGAGTTTACTTACTCCATGATTTTGTGCATTTGGAGATCGCAGTCCTGTCTCTTATGTGAGAGTTTACTTCACTTCTTGATTTTGTGTATTTGGAGATGACATACTCTCTCTCTCTCTCTACACCATCCTAAACGGACCTTGGCGTGTGAGATTACTTCACTCCATGGTTGTGTATTTGGTAGATCACAGTTCTCTCTCTCTCTCTCTCTCTCTCTCTCTCTCTCTGATCTAGTATTGGTTGCCAAGGTTGGAGAACTTGTCAATTGTTTTGCATTGTATAATCTTTTGTTGATCTTGGGTAATCAAATCCTAATCATCAAAAAGAAAAAATCTTTCACCTTCCCGGATCAAGTATCCAGTTTCAGTTTTGCTTGATTGTGTGTTGGTTTTACTTTTCACTATTGGGATACCATAAGTGGTCACTTACTTTCTTTGCATTTATTCGTTGGAGGCCAGGTTGATGTGGAGGCTCTAGTAATCCAAGGACCCAGATCCTCCACTGTGATCAGTCAGGTCAAGAAGCTTGAAGCCTCTGTTCTGGTCTTAGGCCAGAAGAAGCCCTCCCCACTAGGCTGGTAATCTCTCTCTCCCTCTCTCTCTCTCTGCCCCAAGCCCTCTGAACTTATCTCAATCAAGTCTTATTACATGTTGCAGCATGTTCAGGAACAGCCATGAAGAGTTTGTGGACCAGTGCATCAACAACACTGATTGCCTTACACTTGCTGTTAGGAAACAGAGCAAAGGCATTGGGGGTTACCTAATCACAAGCAGATGGCAAAAGAATTTCTGGCTTCTTGCTTAATCATGGACAACTCAGGCTAAGTGGTAGTTTGGCTAACTAATCATGAGTCTCTTGAATCTGGAGAATTCAGAAAGAGTTGTAACCTCAAATGGGGCCATCAATTCAGTCCAAATTAATTCAGATGAAAGAACTTCTGATATTGACCAATGTAAAAATTTCCATTCGGAATTAGAATAAGATGGGTTCCTCTCTGATCTTTATTGTGCCAGTGATATGAATATTTTTGGGTAAATTTGAAATATCGAGATATAAAATATCAGCTGATGACATGGGTGGAACATAATCACCTTCTATGCATTGTAGATGTGTCGCAAATATCAGAAATAGAAGCCTCTCTAAGCTCAAAGCACAAGATAAACTTTAAGAAGAAAGAACAAGAAAAAGAGAGCACGCCTCAAGCCAGCAGATGAGTTACGAAAATAAATAAAAAAACATAAACATATAGCACTGTGAGGTACTCCATGATAACGATAATGAAATGATTCTATAAATTATTGAAAAGCATATTTACATTGGTGTTACAGGATAACCATGACTAGACCTTTTCGTCAAGCTTATCACTTACAAGAGGCAGCATCTCTACCCTGTTTCCACCCATTCGTGGCGTCCCTAAGCGTGGGGTTCCTGGCTGTTGAGAGAGTTTGTGCCTAACATACCCATAGAATGTGCACCCTGAGAGAGTCACTGCACATCCAAAAGCATTCAAAGCTGGAATGGGATTTCTAAATACCAGCCAAGAAACCATTACAGCCACTGCAACCTGCAGATTATGGAAGGTTTTGAATTGTCTTAGCTTCTGATCACATTGAGAGAGGGAGGGAGAGGGAGGGAGAAGAATAATCACCTTGAGATTGCCTGCTACATTGAAAGTTACTGCTGTTGTGGAATGGATGACATAGAAGATTGAGAAGTTGAGACAAAAGGCGAAGACACCTGACCCAAAAATTATGAGAAGCGACGAGTCGAGTTGTTGGTGGTGGGTTTGTACCCATTGCACAACCCCAGAGCCTTCTAGTAAGAGAGCTGGCACCGCCAAGATCATGGTGGCAAATGGGGCCATGTAGTATACAGTGTTTATGCTACAGATGCGGAAAGATAGAAGTTAGTAGCAATCTAAACTTCCAAAATGGTATGATTCACTGCATTGAAAATTGCAGAGCAGATAACTGCAACTAAAAAGGCAGATGATGGCAAACTTGACCATGGACTGAACAGCAAATTCCTTGAAGTTTGATCTAAATCATATATTTCTCTAATAAATCTGTTAGAGAAATAGAATGAGAGAGAAAACAAAACAAAACCGGTAAGATCACTGCTTTGAAATCACCAGGCAGATAATTGCAACTTAGGAAGCGGATGATGGCAAATTGAACATGGACGTAACAGCAGATTCCTTCAAGTTTAATCTCAAACCATCTATTTCCCCAAAACATTTGTGTGTGTGAGAGAGAGATCCTTTGACCAAATAATTTGAAAGCTCTCTAATATCTAGTATCCAGTGAAATCGCACTGAAGTACAATTGAAATAAATGATAATCATGTTGAGTAGACAACACAGAAAACCTCAAAGGAACACTAAACAAATCATGAATAAGCATGTCATGCAGCAGGGAAGGGAAAGAGAAACTATGAGATATGCTTTCCTCCATTTTCAGGGTTATAAAAGAAACTAAATTCTTAAACATGTATGCTAGAGGATTAACCCAACACTCCTCCATTTCAGGGTTATAAAAGAAACTAAATTCTTAAACATGTATGCTAGAGGATTAACCCAACACCACATTTCACAATCCCCCTCAAGAAAAGAAATAGCATACCCAAATGAAACCCAACAGGTGGTATGTAACCAATGGTTACATGTAACCAATGGTTACATAAGCACAAACAAGGGCAATTCAAAGGAATGAAATTTACCATCTCAACCTTATACCTAGTCAAGAAAATTGTGATCAAAATTAATTGACCCAACTCGTTTCGTATATTATCCAATGGAAAACATAACTTGATCCACAAGGTAACGATAACAAAATGACCAATGTCAATTATCACTGTAAAATCAAATGAGCATGATGGGGCCTTAGTAACCCACGAATGTATCCACTTGCTCCCGGTGTAATTCCAAAATCCCTGGCTTGGTCATCAAATTAGATTGAGAAAAATCCTACGACCATGTGGACTGGGAAATCCTAGATGAAACCTTATCTAGAATGGGATTCGGGCCCCTTTGGTGGAAATGGATCCAAGGTTGTATCTCCAAACCCCAGTTCTCGGTCCTCATAAACAGCACCCCCCTGGGTTACTTTCAAGCTTTGCGAGGACTCCGACAAGGGAACCCCCTCTCACCGTTTCGATTTGCTATAGTGGTTGAGGTTTTTAGTGCCTCAATCTCTTGACCGTAGAGCGCGGGTTGCCTTTCAGGCTTCCAAGTGGCAAGGTCGAGTCCCTCGATTTCTAGCCATCAATACACCGACGATACCATCCTATTTTGCAATGCCTCCCACCAAGAAGTTAATTACTTAATGCTTTTTCTTCAATGTTTCAAGCTGGCTACAGGCTTTAGGCTGAACCTAGAGAAAACTAAGATGACTGGGATTTGCCTTGACCAGGCTTTGGTCCAAAGCTTTGCCAGCAACTGGGGGTGTGCTGTAGAGGCCTTGCCCTCCTCCTAACATGGCCTCCCATTATGCACTAGCCTTCCTCGAAGCCAACTCTGGAGCCCTGTCATAGACAAAGTCGAGAGACGGTTGGCTTCGAGGAAAGGGAGATTCCTTTCCCCTGCTGGTACTCTAGCATCCCCCTTCTCTGCATGTCCCTCTTGTTTATGCCAGCGGCAGTTGTTGCTAGATTGGAAAAGCTTCTATGGTCCAATGAAGGAGCCCACAAATTCCACCTAATCAATTGGGTCAAGGTTTGCCAACCCAAAGCTCTAGGGGGTCTTGGCATCCGGGACCTTAGGACCATCAATCTAGCCTTAATGGGGAAGTGGTGGTGGTGATTTCCTACCGAACCCAACCACCTCTGGAGAGAAGTGGTTACACGCAAGTACTGCCGAGACAGCCACAGTTGGCTCCCATCTTGTAGAATGAGAGGCAATATTTCAGTTTTCTGGAGGTCCGTGCTGCACAGTTGCCAGTTTTTCCTCAACCATATTCAATCCATACCCTGAAGAGGCCCCAGGGTCAGATTTTGGCACGATATTGGGGTAGGATCTTTGGCCCTCAAGGATATGTTTCCTTCCCTTTGCCTTCTTGCCCGCAATCCCTCCTCATCGGTGATTGAAAGTGTTGCTGGCCCACTTACTGCGAGATCATGGAACCCAAACTTCAGGAGACCATTAGCTGATCACGACCAATTTTTGGATCTCTCGGCCTTGCTTCATTCAGTATTTCTTTCACCTACAGGAGAGGACAAGATTGTTTGGTCCCCTTCTCCCTCAGGTTCATTCACAGTTGCTTCCTTTTACTGAAGCCTCTCCTCCCTGCCTTCAACTCCCGCTGCTCTCCCTCCATAGTATAGCCAAGGCTTGGTGCTCCTTCTTGCCCCCAAAATCCAGTTCTTTACTTGGATAGCTCTCCATGAAAGGGCCCTTACACTCGATCAATTACAGCGCAGGGGATTACCCTTGCCCAACAGATGCATTATGTGCTTCCAAGCCAAAGAAACAAATCAACACCTTTTCTTACACTACAAAGTGGCCTTGGCCCTTTGGACTGACCTACTCCTTCTCTTCAGTTAGCTGTGCGTCATTCCGCAGTCTGTCCATCACCATTTCTCCACGTGCTTCGAACCCCTAGGAAAAATTCAGGGAAACTCCTGTGGAGAGCCTCCATCTCAGCCACTTTATGAATCATTTGGATAGAAAAGAATAATAGAACTCTTTAAGAGGGGAGAGAGCCTCTACCCTAACCCTTATCGAAAAGAGGAGGTCACTTGTCACCTTTTGGTTTCCTTCACGGATCTTCACCACCATTGGCTGGCATTGCTTCATCTTAGGACCCAGAGGATCCCCCGTGCTTCCTTATGAGGCTGCCGGAACCAGGGTTATCAGGTTAAATTTGATGGTTGCTCTCTAGGCAACCCAGGTCCCTCCGGCATTGGAGGCAACCTGGGTCCCTCTGGCATTGGAGGCCTGTATAAGAATTATAAAGGCCTAATACTATTCTCTTTTGCTTTGCCAATTGGAGTTGCGGACTCAACTATTGGAGAGGCCAAGGCATTGCTCGAAGGCCTTAGAAGGCTAGATTACAATTGGAACACACAGGTGTTAGTAGAGGGTGACTCCAGAAACACTGTTGCTTGGGCCTCTGGTATTGCCCCTTGTCCGTGGAGACTTAAGACAACATCTTAGTTGAAATTGTTCACCTCTTGAGCAGTATTCAAGTCCCTTGGAGACACATTCATAGGCAAGCTAACACTGAGGGATATGCTCTAGCACGGGAGGGAGCTAGCCTCAAATCTCCCAAAGGGATCATAGACTATTCTTAAGCCCGCACCACATTCATTTTCTCTAATTTGTAGAGCATTTTTTGACTCCCAGGGGCTTTGTATAGGGCACCCAGTTAAGGGGAATGCCTAAATTTTGCATTTACTCTTACCATGTACCTCTTATTACTATCAATACAAATAGTCTACTTTCTAGTCTACTTTCTTTAAAAAAAATCAAATGAGTAGATCGTCATGGATGAATAGTGGGCCATATAGATGAACTATAGACAAGTTTGATGCGACCCACTCCTCCCAATACTGTTCAAACCAGTGATTTAAAACACAAAGAGTCGAAACGGACTCGCCCGGTTCGACACGGGAATCGGTCACCCTGTGTCGATTCCTTTAAAAAGCGTAGACTCGCCCCGTTCTAGAGGAGAATCGTCGATTCTGAACAGTAAATCGTTCGAATGGCGTCACAAATCGGAGTCTGACATCACAAATTGGCTATAAATCGCCGAATCACTGGATGAAAGCATTTTTGTAATTTAGTTAAAAATCGGGACAACAAAGGTCGTTTTACAAGGAAGGCCACATGTACCTCATGCTACATCACGCTACCCACTATTCTGAACACGCTAACGAGTAAGGTATTGAGGAGGTATTTATGCAACTCAAACTTCTTTTACTGCTTCGATGTGGGATTCGAACACGGTAATTCAATATATTCCATTATTATGGAAAGCAAAACACTCGGTGACATGGTGCAATTGCTTATCACTTACGATTTCGTCTTGAACGTCCCAAGTTCAAACCTAGGCACTATCCAACGTCTTGTTTGTTTTCAAAAAAAAAAAAAGAGAAGAAAATAATGTTGTCAAAAAAATAAAAGGAAAAAAATAAAAATTAAAAGGTAATACTTTGTTTTCAAAAAAAATAAAAAGAAGAAAATAATGTTGTCAAAAAAAATAAAAGGAAAATAATAAAAAATAAAAGGTAATACAACATTTCTTGTCAAAAAAAACAAAAAAGGTAATACATCTTCTTATTTTTCTTGTTAGAAAAAAAAAAGGTAATATAACAAGTATTTTTTGTCAAAAAAATAAAATAAAAGGTATAAAAAAATAAAAGGTACCTTGGCAACGTCATTTTCTTATTTTTCTTGTAAAAAAAAAACAAACGGTAATACAAAAAAAAAAAAAAGGTAATACAACATCTTCTTATTTTCCTTGTCAAAAATAAAATAAAAAGATATACAACAAGTATCATATTTTTCTTGGATACAACAAGTATTTCTTGTCAAAAAAAATAAAAGGTATTTCTTAATCCAACAATTATTTCTTAATACAACCTAGAAAGTCTAATTATGGTTTTTTATTTTTATAACATGGTGATCTTTAACATAAATTTAGGAATATTAATTTAAAGATAGGGTTCATACAATGAGGCCATTTGAAATCTCTCTCTTTCTCTACTAACAATCTCTTCCACTAAATTTATTCAAGAAACTTAAAAAATTAAATTTTTGAAAAATAAGTGTTATTTCGAAAATTGGTACGCATTCTAATAATTACTACATTGATAACCAAATCTTTTATTTTATTTATTAATTTATTTGCATTATAAATCATGTAATGTAGTATTTTTCTTACAGTTGTCAATAATACATTTTAAATTAGATGATATTATACGATATTTTAGATTTGTTATTATTTGTATAATAAATAATTATAAAATGTAAACCAACAATTTCAATTTCAATATACAATATTATAGTTAGTTAGGTTGTAATAATTTTGGATTATAGTTAGTTAGTTAGGTTGTAATAATTTGGGTTTTTTTTAGTGGATTAGGGTTTCCACCAATTCGAGATTTTAATGGCCATTTTTTCATCGATTTAATCCATTAATTATTGTAGTCCATGTATAATTATATATTTAATTCATGATAATTCTATGATTTTTCTTTTGTGTGATGCAAATTTATTGGTTAAAATAAGTTCATACACGGAAAAAACATCTCAATATTCACAAATTGATGAAAAAAATAAAAGTTAATAATGTAGTACCCCCATTTCTTATTGGATTCCTAAAAAATAGCATTTATAATGAAATTTAATAACTTTTTTGGATTTTTTTTAAGGTTTAATCTGACCGATTCGGCCGATTCCCGATCCGAATCGCCGATTACCGATCCGAATCGCCGATTCACCGATCCGGATGGGTTTTTAGGATGCCCGATCCGGGGCACCAATCCGTTTTTTAAACCACTGGTTCAAACCATTGATAGGAAGGAGGCCTCAACCCATGAGCTAAGAGACTGTAAGAACTACAGTTATTTTTTGGGTGAAAAACACCAAAGCTTTCAAGGCCCAAGCCACCATCAACTACATGAGCAACTGGAAAGCTTTGCTTGCTGTCAGATCACACATGATCTCACGTTCTTCCCTTTGGAGGCCACCAGACCAGGGGCACATTATAACGACGCAAATTTTTTGAGCATGGTGAGCACGTGCGGCGACGAGAAGAAGAGACAAACGCCATGCATAGAAGAAATCGTTGTAGCGCATGAAGGGAGAGGGCACCGTGCATGAATTGGGCTATCGCCGGCTGAGAAGTGAGCTATCCCTGTTGAGAAATGGACTAATGCCGGTTGTGTTGTGTGTGTAGGGCCGGCTGTGTTGTGTGTGTAGCGTCGGCTGTGTTGATTGATGAGCACGTGGCCACGCACGGGTGGTGTAATGTAGTCTAGGGAGTTTCTTTTCTCTCATGTGTGTCAAGTGGTAAAGGCTTTTGTACCCACAATAATGCTTGTCTCCCATGCTTGCTGAGCCCATAATAATGATGTCCCCCATGCTTGCCCTTCTCTCTCCCCTCTTGCATACCACTTGTTATTTGTGTGATGCCACTTGTCCATTATACGCTTCCACCATATGTGATTATTTATACCCCATCACCTTTTCTCCCTTTGTCATTTGACCTTTCCAAGCCTTGTCCCTTAAGCTTGGACCTTAGCCATTGGAGCTGGGCAGTCAAGGTGAAGTTGGAGAAAGACTTTGGAGTTTCATTTACAGTAGGTAAATGGATCTAGCTTCCATGTTTTCCTACTTTTGTTCGATGCAAGCTATTTAGATCATCAAAGTGTGAAGCCCAAACATGAATATGGATGTGATCGTAAATATGTGTGTGAATGTATGACATTGAGATCTGGCCGGAATGTGCTCTGTATTATCCAAAACTGTGACTCTTATTCGTGTGATAGGTAGAGTAATGAAAATATCTATGATAGTTATGAAATTTAGTGAGAAAGAACCCCTGTGAATCTATTTTAAGATGGAAAAGACCTTGTTTTAATATTTATTTTAGTTTGGATGTTATTAGTCATTTTCTGAAATATGCCAAAACTGTGAAATGGAATACCAAGGAATTTACATACTTTTGTGATGAACTTTTGACTAAGCAAATGATATCCAATTGGCCTCAAATCACCACCATTTGAAAGGTCTATGAGTCTATTTTGAGTTTGGTGTTTATGACTAGCTGAAATTCTTGATAGTTTTGAAGATATGGCTCATTCTATGAACGTATGTCACTGTTAGCAAACTGTGATAATTTCCAGGAATGTTACTTTTGTTGTACTGAGAGTTTGACTAAGCAATTGGAGTCCAAATGACACAAAATCACTGCCATTGGAAAGATTTATGAGTCTATTTTAATGTTCATGTTCACATCTTGCTCTAGTTCTTTATTTATGTAAAGTTATACTTCGAAACATGCCAGTAGATCACTGTAGACAGTTTTGGTACAAAAAAAAAACACAAAACTGATGCCTCTGATGTCAAAGGTTTTGACTGACCAAATAAGGTCCGCTTTCTTCCAAACCACTACCGTTTGAAAGATTTTGGAGTAAGCTTGAGATCACATGTATAGCACTTTTCGAAATTCTCCCTAATTTGAGAGTTATATGATTAATTATAACAATATGTCACTGTGGACAACTTTTATAAAACTCAGAATTTATGCCTCTGTCGCCATGGATTTTGACTGACCAAAAGGGGTCCATTTTCTTCCAAACCGCTGCCTTTTTAACGGTCCATGAGTAAGCTTAAATTCACATGTTAAGCACTTTTTGGAATTTCTTCTGGCTTGTAAGTTATGGAGTAAATTTTAACGACACGTCACTGCCTTCACTACACAACAGATTTCAGATGAAATATCTCCATTCTTTTGAACTTTTGAAGGGCCAAACAAGGTCCAATTGTTTTCAAACCACCCCGATTTGAAGGATAGGTGCGTTTAGTACAAAAAACATGGTTTGGAACCATCTTCAAACTCTAAATGGTCCAAGGGTTACGACCCTAATGGTAAGCGCACATCATTGCCCTTGATGGCAGGAACTGAGCGGTAAGGCTTACCTAAAATGATGTTAATGTTATTATGGTATTGTCATTGTGATACTGTTCAAATGTGATGTGCCTACCAAAATGTGATATTGCTGCAACCATGATGAGATACTGATATCATCCTAATGTGCTGCTTATGTGTTATGTGAATGGGTACCTACTGTGTGAATGATGGTACCGTGCTGCTTATGTGTTATGAGAATGGGTACCTATTGTGTGAATGATCGTACCGTACCGCTTATGTGTTATGTGAATGGGTACATACTGTGTGAATGATGCTACCGTGCTGCTTATGTGTTATGTGAATGGGTACCTACTGTGTGAATGATGGTACCACGTTGCTTATGTGTTATGTGAATGGGTACCTACTGTGTGAATGATGATACGGTGTTGTTTATGTGTTATGTGAATGGGTACCTACTGTGTGAATGATGGTACCATGCTGCTTATGTGATATGTGAATGGGCACCTACTGTGTGAATGATGGTGTTAGCAACTAAGATCTTTCCCTAACTCCCCATGATAGGACGGGAGTCAGGATGTGAATGTGAATATTTGGGAACGTCACCCCCCCCTAGATCTATATGAGCACTACGCAATGGGTCACCCTTTGGTAGTCCGATATTGTGATACTGTGACTGTTATGTGATTTACTTGACATGCTTTGAGCGTATCGCATGGCCATGACTGACACCAGTGAGGTGCGCACTAGGTGATACGTGACTTTCCCGGCAATGCCTTGTGCAAATTGCATCGTCCGAGATGGGTAATCGCCTGAGTTATGTAATTGACTCGAGCTGTGTGATTGACCTGAGTTATGAAATTGACCTGAGATATATGATTTACCTAAATTATATGATCGATTTGCGAGATATGGGATTGGCCTGATGAATAGGGCTAAAAAGTGGGTTGTGTCTGTTGATTTTGTTATGCTCTCTTGTTTGTGTGGATCTGTTGAAATCTGATACATTGCTAGTGTATATGATATCTGACATCTTATATTGTGCCTGCTCTACCATGAAAAGCATCATGCTATAATTGTGATGCATGACTCATGTTCTATGAGCATGGCTTAGAACCTTGATTCGTGTTGTGTGATAATAATCATAAGAAGGGGAAGCATGATACTGTGATCTACTTACTGGGCTTTTTAGCTCATTCCTTTGCTTCCATTCTTGCAGTTTGTCTGCTGCAGGTCAAAGAAGGCGGGAGGTGATCGTGTTTGGTGGACTGAAAGCCCGCGCTCGACGAGTGGATCTCTGTCCTGGTGTAAGTGTTTGTTAGTCGTCGGCCACGCAATGGTTGTTTTATGAAGTTATGTATTTTGTGGTCAGGTATGTAGTGCCTTGGATGAATTGTAATATTTTGGTTATCGTAATTATGATTTTTGGATAATGCATATTGATATGAATGGTTTTAATTTATCCAGCTTTTGTTGTTGTTTCTTGTGGGAGTTTGTGCTTTTTCTCGTGGTTTGTTTTGATTCCGAATTTATAACACGTGTTGATGCCACTCCCACCGGAGTGACGTACGTGACCTCCGGTCGTGATCCCGCACTCTATCGCCCTCCGGTTGGGTATGGTAGGGGGGGGGGGCAGGGTCGTGACATGCATCAATCTCAAAAACTTTAACTGGACCTCCCAAGGCAACCCTGGCCCAACAAGTTCAGGGACGTGTTCCACGACCACCAAGGGAACGCCCTCCTCTTTTTCTCAGTTTCTCAGCGTTACTGATTGCACTAAACCATTGCCCCCCTCCTTGAGGGCAGCAAAAGATTTAACCCAACCTTGGGTCCCTCTCTAATGGTAGAGGGTGACTCTGGAAACGTTATTTCCTGGGCCCTAAGGTCCTCCCCTTGCCCATGGCTGCTCAGGCATTTATTTGATCATATATTTAAATTGTGCAGGCCTAGCCATATCTCCTATCAGCATACTTGGTGGAAGCCAATGCCGTAGTTGATGCACTCGGTATACATGGTGTGAATGCAAATACCTGTTTAGAAACTGTTTGCGCAATGGTCCCACTCTTTTTTGGTTTTCTTATTTTGTATTACTATTTTTTGGTTCATTTGCGGTTCCTCACCACTACTCTTGGATGTATAGAGGACCCGAGTGCCATTTTTGTTTTACCGTTCACGTTTGCTCACAAATCTATGAAATTTAACCTACACTAAAAAAGATAACATCTAAAGTCACGTAGTTATTAGGGGCATATGGATCATGTCATATGGGTCCTTCTTCAGAAGCTATACTTACACCCACTGTAAGTGGCCCAAACAGGAAGGGATCAACATTTATATGTAGAACTTTCTCGTGGAGCCAGAAAGCAAATACTGAAAAACCAAGTTCCATAATAATGGTGTACTCACAGATTTTGATTTCAATTTCAAAATCTAGTACTCTTTGTACCAGTGTACAAAAACTGGAACTCAGTGGCCAACTGGGTCACAATCAAAACCAAGTCAATTTGTTATGTCTTCCAAAAACAAATTTTTCACACTTCTGTTTCAAGAATTTCAAACGAGCAAAAATACATATAAAGGGAACTGAACCCTAGGTCATTATCTAAGCATTCCACAATGTCACAGCATGAGAAAAAGATAATTGAATCTGAAAAAGAGCTTACATAAAAAGGAAAAAATGAATCACAACAAGTTTTTCATTTAAAAAATTCACCCCCAAGTCTGAAATGGGCAAAGGGTAGGCTCAAAAGGATGTGGTTGGAATTAGTCTGAAAAGATATGGGGACTTATGGCTTCATCGAGGATATGCCTTTAATAGAGCAGAATGGAGAACTAGAATTCATGTAGCCAACCCCAATTAATTGGGAAAAAGCTAAAATGATGATGATGATGATGACCCCCAAGTCTAGTAGAGTTGATTTAAATAGGTTTTAAAATTGCTTCATACAGTGACTATCTTTACCAGATTGACTATTGATGCGTTCAGCTTTCCAACAACACAATTCACCAGGATGTCCATTTAGAGTGGTCCGAAGCTCAAATTAGAAATAACTTTAAGTGAGATCTATGAACTTTTAAATCTACATATTTCCAAATTCTGGCATGTTGAGGTCCAAATTATCGAACCTGCTCGTAAAATCAATTATTAACTCTAGCATTAGTTATATTTAGATTTAAATTAATTAGGAAAGTTGAGTCCTCTTCAATTTTTAGCAACATGTCAGTCTTTCCAACTTGCAATCAGAAGATAGTTTCCTTCTATGCAAGTCTAGAAACATTCTTGCCTTGTTTGTAAGGGTCAAGTTTCCAAAAACTAGGAAGGAACTAGTTACCTCATAATTGTTGGAAATGACTCTGAATCCAAATTGTTTTAGGAATCAGAATCCCGGAATCACGGGGGGCTAGAAGATTCATGTTTTTGGAAACGACCGTATGAGAGGAATCGTTGGAAAAAGAGATTCCTATTTTATAAGAATTGAGACTCGACCAAATTGGAATCGACCATACCAAATTTGGAATCGACCAATATGGAATCAAGATTCCTAGGCATTTCGAATCGAGATTCAACACAGATTGGAATTGAGATTCATAGCAAACAAGAATGAAGCAAAACACATGGATAGATAGTGATAGATTTAAAAATTAGTAGGAGATTATATATTGCATGAATTAAAAAAATAACACATGTATACAGATTATAGAGATTTTGACATTAAATGCTAGCTGAAGATTGCATATTGTGTGTAATTATAGAATAAAAGATACAATACCTTTGATACACTACTTTCATTAGACACTTCTGGAAATATTGCACAGAGAGAGAAGGGGTGCCCCGGGAGGGGGGGTGGTTGTTGCTACAGTTTCTTACTTTTTCCACCCCTCGGGCTGCCATGAAGAGTTTCTATGTGACAACAGAAGATGATGAAGACACTCTAGGGGTGGGTCCAGGTGAAGGCTAGCTTGGTTCGCGTGTAAAAAGTGGAGACACTCTAGACTTTTACATTTAAATGTTGTGGAACCAAAATTTCAGCACTGCATTCATCGGATTATTGTTCGGAGCACATATAAACTATGGAAGATGATCATCTCCAGTTCCGGTTTCCAAATAACTGAAATCAAAATCCATAAACATTTAAAACAATTTATAAGTCACATATTCATGCACTTACAATATTAATATTTGATTTTGTGGTATTACAATTTAAAAAAAAAAAAAAAGATCAAGGTCTTATGAGGGTGGAAACAAAATTTGATGTTCGTTGTATCATGCATCTACGAAACACGGTAGGAATCTAGATTTGCAAGCAATCGAATCAAGTATCGTTATATGTGGAAACCAGTTTCAACAAGTGTAGGATCGAGATTCACCAATTGCGAAATCGAGAACTAGTAAATATAGGAAACGAAATTCTATAAGCTTTGGAATTCATCATCATCATCCAAGCCTTAAACCAATTATTTGGGGTTGGCTACATGAAACCTATTCCTCCATTCTTCTCTATCAAGGGCCATACCCTCAGTAAGACTATCTATATAAGTGTTAGAATTGAGATTCTTAAAATAAGGAATCGAGACTCCAAACTTCACAGAAACGTGTTCCGTGAAGATTCCTTGTCAAACTCTTCGAATAGGGGCTCCAAATTGGAATCGTGACCTTTGGTAAGAGATTTGGGTAACCATGAGTTACCTATCAAAAAGAATGCAGAAGATTAGAAAGTATACGAAAATAGAGAAAGCATGCGTCCCAAGCTAAGTCAAATAAGGATCCAAGCCTCTATAAATACCCATGTAGGCCTAAGGCAAAAATAATTCAAGTTTGAGTAATAAAAATTGGGTTTCAATTGCATTAGAAGCCACCTTTAGAGGAGAGATTCCTCAACTCTTCCAGGTCGTGGAGTTTTCTACAACTAGCATAGGATTGGGAGAGTACCCGCTCAAAGGTTAGAGCTCCTTTTCTGTTTTTGATGGAGTCTAGAGATATTCACAAAACAACCTAGATTGTGCTTTAGAGATTCTTCCCACATAAGTAAGGCTCCTTCTCCTTTCCCTCTAGTGTGATGCTTCCCCATACCAAATTCGTCACCTTAAATTCCCAGGTCCTATTTGAACTAGGAGACCTTTAAACTCCAAAAACCCTGCTGCCCCACACACGTGTACACTTCTGCAGAAGCCAAGCCCAACTTGGTCCAACATTTTGGTATCAGAGCTTCAGGTATATCAATCTGAATAGGTCATACATATGGCTCTCATCTCTCTTAAAACCAAAGGAATGAGCTGCTAATGCAACTAGTGGATCCAATGAACACCATGTGAGAAAGTCTCAACGTATTGGTTGGAGAAAGAGCCACTAAAAAGCAACCGACAACGAATCCCAGTACACAAGGAAGCAATAGAATGAGCTTCAAAACAACCAGATTGATGATTATCCTCCCCCCCAAAGGTACGAGTAGCCTTTCCTAAGGAGTTGACTCAAGTGCTCGAACATCTTCAAGGTGGCAATGAAAGTGCTCCAAAGTCAGAACAATAAGTGAATTTTGATGCCCAACCTCAAAAGATGTAAAAGATACTTTCTGGCTTCTCAGATTTTGCTTCCTAATGAACATCATGATGCATTGCCAAGTATTGACAAGGATGAAAATCTGAGAGTGTCCTATGAAATAATTAGTAAACTTCATTGAGGACAAAGGTTTTCCAGAACTCAGCAATCCAATTCATCATAAATATCATGACTAGGATATAGACCACACAATAATAGGACCTAGAAGTGGGTGAATTCCTAATCCATCAAAAGGCGCTAACACCGCACCACCATGACAAGCTGAGCAGAATTGGTACAGCGAAGTGTTCATACTCATTCCTCATGTGTACAAAGAATATCCTTTACTGAAGGGGCATTCAAATGAGTTACAACTCTTTCGCTTGAAGAGGTGGTTCAACAACATGAAAGTGACAATGTTATTGAGGTTTATCGATCTAAAAGAGAACTAAGCCGAGTATTGGACAACAAAACTAATTGCCAACAATGTCCTTGAAGAAGCTGATCGATACTTTGAGTTCCAACAATCCTCTAATGAAGACCAAATGCTACTTAAGCTACTTACAATGCTTCAATCAATTTAACAAGCCAACAATGCCCACAGAAATCAATGCAATTTCATTGTTAAGTAGAAAGGGCAACAAAAAGCAAGCATGGACAAGAAACTCATAACCACCAAACTCAAATCGGTCGAGTTCTTTTAACAGTGGGATAATGATACAACACTTTTGAAGTATGTAATTCATCTCAATGTCCATTTATGGTGATCAAAAACTGAAATCGAAAATCCATTCAAGATCTATGAAATTCATCTCTACATATTTTTTCTAATTCCAGCATTTTGGGTCTAAATCATGGCTGATAGCATATTGAGAAATTTAGTTACTAATTGTAGCATCAATTAGGTTGAGGCCTAATTAGGAAAAGTTATGTCTGCAATTAGAAAATAGTTTGTTGTTTTTTTTAAGAGTCTAGAAAGATTATTTCCTTATTAAATCATATTAGTAAACAAAGATTTAAAAGATAAAGTAGTTGAAGTCAAGACTCAAGAGAGTAGGTGATAGGCTGCTATTAATTAAATATATATTAGGGGAAGAGATAATTTACGTAATTAGTGCTTATGCGAAACAAGTAGGACTAGAGGATAGAATTAAGAGACAATTTTTTGAGAGGACATAGATGGACTTGTCCAAGACATACCACATGGAGAGAGGACCTTTTTAGGAGGTGACTTAATGGATATGTAGGAGAGGATAGTAGACGATATGAAGGGGTATATGGGGGATATGAGTTTGGTGAAAGAAATGAGATGGGTGAAGCAATACAAGATTTTGCTATGGCCTACGAACTAACAATAGCAAACACTTACTTTACAAAGTGAAATGAACATTTAATAACCTAAAAATGTGGATCACATAAAAACCAAATGGATTTCTTCGTAGTTAAGAAGGTAAATCGACCATCATGTAAAAACTGTAAAGTTATCCCAGAAGAGAGTTTGACTGCCCAACATAGGCTCGTGCTTATGGATGTTTGCATAAAGACATGAATCAGAATGGGTGAAATAAAGAGGTGTCTAAGAACTAGGTGGTGGAATTTAAAAAATGAGAAAATAGACTTATTTTAAGGATAAATTAGTTAAAGAAGGAAAATGGAATTCTAAAAATGAGGTCAATATTATGTGGAATGAGATGGTTGACTGCGTTAAGAAAGTGGCAAAAGACGTTTTAGGAGATTATAGAGGGAAAAGAAATTCTGATAAGGAAATTTGGTGGAGTGATGAGGTTCAAAAAGCCATTAGCGAAAACGATCATGTTATAAAACTTGGCAATGTAATAGAAACGATCGAAACTTAGAAAAACATAAAAATGCTAAGAAAAACGTTAAATAAATAGTAAGTAAGGCTAAACTTAAAGCATATCACATCTATGCAATAAACTAAGAACAATAAAAGGTGAAAAAGATGTCCTCAAATTAGCGAAAACGAGAAAGAAAAAGTATAGGGATCTAGACCATATTAAATACATCAAGAGTAAGAATCAAAGGGTCTTGGTGACGGATGAAGAGGTCAACGAGAGGTGGAGAGTTTATTTTTAAAATTATTAAATGACGAATACAATGGGAACATAGTGGTAGAAGGAACTGCTGGCATAAATGAGGGCACAGGTCATAGATAAATTCGTAGGATTAGGCTATTGGAAGTGAAAAAGCTTTGAGGAGGATGAACATAGAGAAGGCTTTAGAACTATATGGTATCCCAATAGAGGTTTGGAAGTGCATGGGGGAGATTGGCATGACTGGCTAACCAAGTTGTTCAACAAGGTGTAGAGAACAAAAAAAATGCCAGATGAATCGAGGAAAAGAACTGTTGTGCTTATTTACAAGAACTAAGGAGAAATAATTGTGCGAACTACCAAGGGATCAAACTTATGAGCCACTATGAAGTGGTGGGAGAGAGTGATTGAGCAACGACTAAGGCATAAAACGAGTGTATCAAAAAACCAATTCAGTTTCATGCCAGGGAGGTCAACAACTAAAGTATTTTCTTACTTAGGCAACTGATTGAGAAATTTAGGGCGAAGGGAAAAGACCTCCACATAGTTTTCATTGATCTAGAGAAAGCTAATGAAAGAGTACCTCAAGATTTGATTCGATGGGTGTTGAAAAAAGGAGCCTCCAGACACAACATCGACTTGGTGAGAGATACATATGAGAGAGTGCTAACTAGTGTACAAACAACTGGTAAAAAGATGAATGAGTTCCCAGTGGCAACAGGTCTGCATCAAGGGTCAACATTAGGCCCATACCTCTTTGCCTTAGTAATGGACGACTTCACTAGGGACCTACAAGATGAGATACCGTGATGCTATTCGTGGACGACATAATTTTGATTGATAAGATCCAAAATGGCATCAACACAAAGTTAAAACTTTGAAGGGATGCTCTAGAATCTAAATGTTTTAAAATTAGCCGAACTAAGATAAAGTATATGAAATGCAAGTTTAGTAATAATAGGAATAGAGTCGAGAAAGCAGTTAAGATTGACCTACAAGAAATATAAAAAAGAGCGCACTTTCGATATCTTGATTCGCTAATCTAGGAAAATGGAGAGATTGAGGAAGACGTCTTACATAGAATTAAAGCTGGATGGGCAGTGGAGATGTGCAACTGAAGTTTTATGAGATCACCAAATACCAATGAAGCTCAACGGCAAGTTCTATAGAATGGTTGTGAGACCAGCTTTGCTTTATGGGGCGAAATGTTGAGCGGTCAAGAAACAACATACCCATAGAATGAGTATAGCTAAGATGGGGATGTTGAGATGGATGAATGGCAAGACAAGAAGGAGAAAAATCGGAATGAACACATTCGGGAGAATTTAGGTGTGGTACCAATAAACGATAAGATGAGAGAAAGTGGACTTAGGTAGGCTGGCCATGTGTTGCGCAGACCCAATATAACACCTACTAGAGGTGCGAATTAATTAAGTGGAAGGCTTAAAAAGGACATAGTTGGAAGTAGTGAGAAAAGATAAGGCAAATTATAGCCTCACTGAAGGTATGGCCTTTATTAGAGTAGAATGGCGGACCATGATTCGTGTAGCTGACTCCCATTAATTGGGAAAAGGCTCTAACGATGATGATGATGATGAAAGGAAGCATTGGAATGAGCTTCAAAAAAAAAGCAACAGATGATTCTCCTCCTTTTCCCAAAGATATGAGTAGCCTTTTTGTATAGAGTTGATTCAACTGCTAAGCATCTTCAAGGTAGCAATAGAAGTGTTCCAAGCTTTGAGCACTAAGTGAATTTTGTTTCCCAACATCAAGAGATGCAAATATACTTTTCAGCTTCTCAGATTTGCTTCCTAATGACCATGATGAATTGCTTAGTACTGACAAGGATGAAAATCCTAGAGTGTTCTCCGAAATGATTGGTAAAGTTGATCAAGGACTAAGGTTTTCCAGAACTCAGCAATCCAATTCATCATAAATATCATGATGAGGATGAATACCAGACAATAATAGACCTAGAAGTGGGTGAATTCCTAATCCATCAAAAGGTGTTGACAACACACCACCATGACAAGTAGAGTAGAATTCACACGACAAAGTGTTTATACTCAATTCTCATATGTTCAAAGAAGATCCTTTTCCTAAGGGTCTTTCAAATGCGTTACAACTCTTGCTCTTGAAGGAGGTGGTTCAACAACATGAGAGTTGAATGATATTGAGGTTCATAGATCTAAGAGAGAGCAATAACATTCTCAAAAACAAAAAGAAGAAATAGAGAACTAAGCCAAGTACTGAACAACAAAACTACTTGCCAAAGAAGTCCTTGAAGAAGCCAACCAATAATTTGAGTCCCAACAATCCTCTAATAAAGACCAAGTGCTACTTAAACTCCTTACAATGATTCAATCAATCTCACAAGCTAATGATGCCCAAGGAAATCAATCCAAATTCCTTATCAAGTAGAACGAGCAACCAGAAGCAAGCATGGACAAGAAGTTGTTCTGTTAAAGGTGGGAGAATGATAAAATTGAAGGACGTAATTCACATCGATGTTTGTTTATGGTAATCTAAAGCTCAAATCGAAAGTAACCTCAAGATCTATGATAATCTAAAGCTCAGATCGAACGTAACCTCAAATCCAGCATTTTGGGGTCTAAATCATGGTTCAAAGCCTAATGAGAAATTTAGCTACAAATTTTACTATTAATTAGATTTAGGATTAATTAAGAAAGTTAGGTCCTTTTTAATTTTTAAGTAACCAAATTTGCAACTGAAAAATAGTTTTTTAAGAGTCTAGAAAGGTTAGTTCCTGGCTTTGTAAGGGTCAGGTTTCTAAAGCTAGAAAGGAACTAGTTGCCTAATTTTGAAACCCTCTAACAGATTAAGAAGTTAAGGAAAGCAGATACAGCTGGAGTTCCAAGCTAACTCAAAAAAACATGGATTCAAACCTCTACAAGTACCCATATAGGCCTGCCTAAGACAAAAACCAATTCAATTTGACTAATAAATTTTGGATTTCAATGTGGTTGGAGACCACCTTTAGAGAGGATATTCCACAAGTCTTTATGCAGACAGTGTGATTGTACAACTCCAGCCTAGGATTGGGAGAGTCTCCCTGAAAAGGTTAGAGCCCATTTTCTATGTTTGGGTGGGTAGTTTCCCCAAGACCTTAGCTTGTGCTTTGAAGGTTCTACCCATGTAAGCTTCAGCACCTTCTTCTATACCTCTCACATGACACTTCCCCATCCAAGAATCCCTTAACTGAATTTATTACCCTTTTATACCAAATCAAATCACCCCTTTCCCAAGCCCTAATAACATACTCCTTCGTAAATGCATCACCCAAATTCCTAAGCCCTTCAAATCTAATTAAGCCCCAATCTCACCTCTTCCTTCAAATGCAGCCATAACCTTTACTGGACCTGCAATTTTCCAGTAACTTCAACCCCCTCAACTCCATCTAAACCTAACCTTAATTGTTGCCCTAATTATACCTAACCCTCCCTATCACCTCACCTTTAATCCTACCTTAACCTTAGATTCCCAATCCTATGCAAAGTTGGAGACAACGACAATTTCCAAAACCCTGCTGTCCCATTTTCTTAAGCCACCTCGCATGTTTCACTCATATAGGAGCCAAGTCCCCTTCGTTAATTATCAAGTAAAGCTTGAAGATGCCAAGTACTTCAATGACTCTTCTTAAGAAGATCCATAGCTTTATAAAGTTAGAACAGTTTCTTCATTAGAGAACAGAGAAGGGAAGGAGTACCATAAGATTTCTCAAATAATGGTTTGAAGTCACTGGCCTCATATTGCAGCCCTACACACATGAAGAGCTAAGTCAGCATGTCACTAGCTACTGCTCCATAGTAGTGTACCGTAGGCTTCTCTACCTAGAGGATGCAAATCAACAGCACTCATGTCTTTAATCCAACATAAGAACGAATATGGCAAGCTAGCATCATCACATCATCATCACCACCATCATGATGATGATGATCATCATCATCATCATTATCATTATCATTATTGTTGGTGTTGTCATTATTATTATTAATTTATTTTTATAATTAGTTCCAATGACCGACAAGTTGTGAATGTTCCTCAACTCTCAAAGAGCATCCCACCTTTGATATGGTTTATAAGGGAGTTGCAAGATAAGGAAGATACTGAGGACAAAGGGTGCGTGAGAGGGTGTTTCCTAAAAATTCATGTTGTAGCCACGACACGCAAGGAAAGTTGCTTGTTTCAATGTGCTAACATTTCTAAAACAAGCATTGTGCCCAATACTGCATATTTCTCCCGATGAAAGGGTCAATCTCCACTAGGTAAAAGTAGTAGTTCTACTCAATGTGCTAACATGCAATTGAAAGTTGGCAGCCCCTGAATCAATGTGCTTACATTTCTAAAACAAGAACTATGCCCAATACTGCATATTTTCCCAATTAAACGGCAAACAAGCTCCACCATATAAGATGGAGCAGCCCAAGATATAAGCAGTACTTCTACCTCCACTTGATGTTTTAAAGCTTCTCAATGTCCTCGGAGAGGTCACTCTTAGTGAAACTATAAGTTCGAAGGAGTGAACCTCATCAGTCAGCAATCATCAACCATGCACACTACAAGTGAAGAACAAGATACCAGGGAGTGATCTCAGCTATTCTCAACTGAGTCACCACTCTTCTCGTGTCAATCTTGGATCAAATTATTGCAAGATATGAAATATCACTTTTTATAAGTTTATGTCAGAGACATATCATTTGTATAAACAGCAACGGCGACACTTCATTAACAACAGAAAACCCACCACCATCCCCTTACAATATATATTCAGATGCTTGGGAACCCACTCCCACAGCATTGACTTATCTGTACGTTTGGGGACCCCATCGATATGAACAACAAGGAAAAGCATGTAAATACATCTGATTAATTTCACCACAATCCTGCCATGTGATACATTTAGATCCAACAAAAATAACTCACTGCTAGCGAGAATGAAAAACTAAAAGAGGATATGATTTACATCACATCCATGCAATGGTCCCACTGCAGTTATATTCCAAAATCCAACAAATGTACTTCAGCTTTGAACTACGAAAAGAAAACAACTTTAATGAAAAATACCTATCAAATTTGTAGCCATGAAGTAATGACTCAGCAAGAATTGTCTTTGTAGATGTGGCCAAACACCCAAGCAAGGCAGCAAAAAATCCAAATATATTAAAACTGAGCTCTGTCACAGAGGTAAGAAGAATGCCCCCCACAATGGGTACTAGAGCAGTCCAAATGCGCCAATCAAAATACTTTCTCCATACGAGCCATTGTAGGAAGACTGCATTGAAAGGGTCAAGTATTGGGGAGCTGAAGATTACAATACCATAAATTTTATGATTCATGTAAAAGATAAAAGAGTGCAGAGAATGATCTCATGGGAGAATTTAACTAACCTGTTGTGGCTGGAGTGAAAGACTTTATAGTCTGCATGAAAGAAACTGGAATATACCGCAAGCTCACATTTCCCAAGACTATGTTGATACAGAACACAAATGACATGGGAAATATCCTTCTCCAACGATCTTCAGGATCTACCTCAATAAGTGGTTTTAGCTTCAGCACCTTGATTGCCAAATATGCTCCAATAGCAGAGCATATAAAGTGAATGCAAGAGACCGTCAAAGGAAACTTGAAATCCAACTTCTGTGCATGTCAATGTCAGAAAAACATCCATATAATTTCTAATCATGATAGTACAAAACAATGTACTCTAAATATATTTCACTTCTAATTCAATTTCTTCAAAAGCAAACGAGAAAGCCATAAAATAGCAACAGAAAATTCAATGCTAATCGTCATCAGTACAAGTGCAAGCAGAGAATGGAATTCCTTACAAACATAACTTATGTAGATTGCATTTTGAGAATGCCCTTTGACGCCAACCAGCCAAACAATCATATAACATAACAAATTGCAGAAAAAAAGAGCAACCACCTCTCACATCACAAATCACGGTGTAAGGATAAAAACCCAAAGCCATTCAACCTACCTAGAGAACCCCAAAAGCCTAGAGCAATCAAATCCTATTTTACATATAGAAAGCGACAACATCTCTCTCATAGTAAACTCTAAGGGTAGAAGGGAAAAGCAAAATCACAAGACCAGTTGTCTATTTGGAAAATTTCAGAATTCCAGAGGTATCTTTAAGAGTTGAATTTCACTCATAATTTGGGAGCAGTTTCCATACCATTTGCCTTCCTGCACCCATAAGTAATTATAGAATAGGCGAAGAGATAAAGAAAATGGGTTAGACTCAGCCACTCGCTTTCAATTATTCACCCACTAATTTCTATTTTAAACATAAATTCCTTCAAAAAGTCAGCCTTCTCATCCTGGATCTCCTTGCGACCTTGGGATGTGGATCACCATAAAAGGAGTCATCAAATGACACATTGATTGGTCAAAAGGCTCATGGGAGCCTTCTTGACTAGTCAAAGGACTGCCCGGTGCATTATTCTCCCCCTGTTTGGAAGAACTCGACCTCGAGTTCGGCTCTTATTGCTACCTCAGGTCTGTGACTCAAAAAGATCAGCAACATTGAACACATTCAAGGTCTCAATCTCAGCTGGACGGTCAATCTTATAGGCATTACTCCCTATCTTCTTCAGCACTCAAAACAGTCCAATCTTCCTATCATTCAGCTTGTGGTATTTGCCCACAGGATGCCTATCTTTGTGTATATAACAATCACCAAATGGCCCACCTGAAACTCTTTGAATCACCTATGTTTATCTATAGCTTCCTTGTACTTGGCAGTGGCAATCTCCAAATTAACTCCAACCTGGTTATGCACATCCTTCATGTGCTCAATCATACTGCTAGCATCTAGGTGTCCTTCCCCATTTGGTAGAGAAGCCAAATCCAACATATGGACAGGATTACACCCATACAAGACCCCAAATAGGCTCTTACCACTTGACCTACTAAAGGCAGTGTTACATACACACTTCACTCTCCCATTTATGTCGCGTGTCAACATGTTGACACTCAAAGACATGTGTCGACCGCCTAGACACGGATTCGACATGTTGATTATATATGTCGAGCTGTTTCGTGGTTATCAGTACGTATCGACACTTTTTATAAAGTGTCGTCATATTTTTTGCACTTAAGGCCCAGTTTGGATGTCAAAGAAAAAAACATTCACATTGAACAAAAAAGCAATATTTTCCCTCCTCAATTGAGAAACATTATCGGTTTATTTTATTATGTTAGTAGACTGTTTGGATTATAGTTGTTGGAAACATCTATGATTCCAAATCGTTTCTGAAATCAGAATCTCGTGTATCAGAAGTTTCAAAATCTAGGAATCGTTGTCCGTACAATTCGGATTTGAGAAAAATGATTCTCATTATTGCGGAATCGCAATTCAAAAAACTAGGAATCGTGTTCCCTATTTGCAAGAATCGATGTCCCTTCATGCTGGAATCGTGTTTCATACCTATATCGAATCACACATGACCCCACTTGTTTCGGTGGTTGTTGGAATCGTGATTCCTAAAAATATGGAATCGTGATTTCTAAAAATAAAGAATCATGACTCCTAAAATTTTGGAATTGTTGTCCCCATCAACTTCAAATCAACATTCTCACCATTCCGAAATCATGATTCTCCCCATATTGGAATCGAGAACCTCCCCTTACTACAATTGCGAACCAATTCCCTCCGATATATGAGAGAAGTATTCAAAAAATATATAAATTTATCCATTACTACAAGATCGCATTTTGGTCTGTATATACTCAATCCAAGACTACAAATACTAATGTCAACCTTTATGATATCTTTGTGGACAATCCCATACAATAGACTCAGTCTACCGATAACCCTAATATGCCTACAAGATCTGAAGCTAGTCTACAACATACAAGGAGTGGAAACAAGGGCAAGCTCCCTTTATCTCCTTTCCTTGAATTATAAAATATGTTCATAACATAATAATTCTTCTTTGTTAAATGTAGTTTTGAGTCTTTTTTACTTTTGAAAATTGAGTTATTCAATTTTTAGTCAATTTCTCTGATATTTAATGATTACTTTAACCTAAAACATCACACAAGGCACTTCGCTCATATCCTTATTATCTTCTTATTTTACTTAAAAAAACGAATTTTTATCCTCTTATTCAACTTGAAGAAATGATGATATCGATCATATATTAAACATTATTACATTAGTAGTTTAGTACCCACACCATTTACCAAACATTATCAAATTTGAAGTAGAGTTCTTAAAAAGTAACAAGGAATGAAGGATGGAAATTAGTAAATAAGAAAATAAAAAATTTAACATATTAGTTATATTTTAAAATTTGATTTTATTGCCGTGTGCAACAACTTCAAATTCTCTCACACTATCATACATGTCGCGCTCACTCATGATTGAGCACACATCAAAGGGTTTCTGCTCACATATAACTCATATTTTAAATTTTGATTTTATTGCCATGTGCAACAACTTCAAATTCTCTCACGCTCTAATACATGTCGCGTTCACTCATGATTGAGCACACATCGAAAGGTTTCTGCTCTCCCTATGCTCACATTGCTTTCTGACAACATGGATTCACAATTCCTTAATACTTTGAATCAACGTTTAGCATAAGTAGAATCGCATTGTTGTGTAGCAAGGAATCACGATGTCTGATTCCAAACAACATGGATTCGCAATTCCAAAAAATTTGGAATCAACGTTTCTCACAAGTAGAATCGCATTTCATGTGTAGCTAAGAATCATAAAGTCCTCGATATGGAATCTTGATTCCGGTAATCCAGGGATCGAGATTCCTAAACTAGGTGGAATCGCGTTCCACAAAAAATGGAAACATGATTCCTTTCTTTTAGAATCGACTTTCGCCAGGAGAAACGACGAACTGAGATTCTAAAACAGAATCGCTACCCTCATAGGCGATTCAAGTAACTATAGTTTGGATGTCTATTAAAATATGAGAAGAAAATTTTATTTGCTAGATATATCTATTTGAATGCATTGCAATAAATTCTAAATTTGTATTTTTTCTTTATTTTTCTCATTACATAAAAAAGTTTTGACCAATGATCTCCCTAGAGCAGTCGAAAATGGCAGAAAAAAAACTCAAAATATGAAATTTTAAAGAAATCCCAAACTCAATTTACACAATTTCATAATTTAATTATATTGATTCCTCTCTCTCTCTCTCTCTCTAAATCTACAATTTATTCCTATAAATATACAAACAGAGAGAATGAGAGGAACCAGAAAGCAGGAGCAGGGAGAAGTTCAATATTATTATTAGAGAGAGAGTAACTTGATGGATGGGCAAAAAATGTACCTTCCTCTGCAAATGTTTTGAGGTTACAAAAAATCTTCCTATGCATACTCAGAAAACAACTTCATTAAATTTAGATAGAGAAACTCTATGTTATAGAGAAAAACTCCACCCCGAAGAATCATGGCTCCTAGAGATATCGAGCAAAACCCTGAATTTCTAGAGAGAGTAAGAGAAGGCATTTGTAAATGCGACTCAGGAAGGTTTGGGGGAAAGGCGCGAAGAAGTAAGCGAAAAAAAATCTCCATAGTTGAAGATGAGAGAAGAAAGAGCTGTGAGACCTGCTTGAGAGTGGGAGAGAGGCTTTTGTAAGTGTGACTCAAGGTTTGGGGGAAAGAGTGGGAGAGAGACTTTTGTAAGTGCGACTCAGAGCTGGAAGGTTTGGGGAAAGCCGCGAAGAGAGAAGCGAAAAAAAAATTGACCAAAAAATATTTGAGCCTAACTCAATGCTCACGTTTTAGGGCAAATTTGGCTTAGTGACATAATCTGTTTTGTTGGGGAATAAAATCTAATGGGTTATCCAAACGGTTCCCAGGTGCTATCTCAATCTTTTTTTCTTGTCATTGGAAAATATTGCAATTTTGGGTACATCCAAACTTGCCCTAAATTTTAAATTTAAAATAATATATAAAAAATTTGACATTTCCTCCTTGTCAATAACTAAGGGGTTTTTGCCAATTAAATAAGACTCCTATTAATAATTACCATATAATTAATTATTTGGTGGCATTGTACACATAAACTTGCATGGCATGGTAGCTTTTACTACCCATTAGCCACATAACATTGGTTCCATTTCTCTCCTTCACTCAATATTTTAGAAAAGCATACTACAAAGCCCATTTTGATTTTCAAAAAACCAAATTAAACCCAATTCAAATTTTGAATAGTATGGGTGGCTTTAAATAGAAAAAAAGCTTTCAATTTTTGAAAATGCATGAGTTAAAACCAATTCAAATTTCCAAAACAATGGGCATCAAATTTAAATCCCATTTTCAATTTTCAAAACAGATAGGAATGGATATGGGGTTCTTTGGACCAAAACGTTAAGGTTTATTTGTGGCCAGATTCTTTTAGGGCCAGTTTGGATGTACCCAAAATTGCAATATTTTCCAATGAGAAGAAAAAACGATATGAGTTAACAACTGCTAACTGTTCGGATAACCCATTAGCCCCTTTTCCCCAAACCTTCCTGCTCTGAGTCGCACTTACAAAAGCCTCTCTCCCACTCTCAAGCAGGTCTCACAACTCTTCCTCCTCTCACCTTCAAGCAGATCCCATCTCCCTGTTTGGATAACCCATTAGCCCCTTTTCCCCAAACCTTCTCGCTCTAAGTCGCACTTACAAAAGCCTCTCTCCAACTCTCAAGCAGGTCTCACAGCTCTTTCCTTCTCTCATCTTCAAGCAGATCCCATCTCCCAGTACTAGTTCAACTTTTGCTCTCTCTAAAAGATGGACCTTCCCATCTTTCTCTCTCTAGAAAGCCGTGCCCCTAACTCTTTCCTTCTCTCATCTTCAAGCAGATCCCATCTCCCAATACTAGTTCGACTTTTTCTCTCTCTAAAAAATTAACCTTCCCATCTTTCTCTCTCTAGAAAGCCCGCCCCTAATTTCACAGAGCTCTCCCTCCTAGATTCCCTTCTCTTATTCTCTCTAGAAATTCAGGGTTTTGCTCGATATCTCTAAGAACCGTGATTCTTCGAGTCTTGAGAGTGGAGTTTTTCTCTGTACATAGAGTTTATCTATCTAAATTTAATGGAGTGGTTTTCTGAGTATGCAGAGGGAGATTTTTTACAACCTTAAAACATTTGCAGAGGAAGGTTTGTAAAGGTCTCACCTTTTTTGCCCATCCATCAAGTTACTCTCTCTCTAATAATAATATTGAACTTCTCCCTGCTCTTGCTTTTTGGTTCTTCTCAGGGTTCTTCTCATTCTCTCTGTCTTGTACATTTACAGGAATAAATTGTAGATCTAGAGAGAAGAATCAATATAATTAAATTATGAAATTGAGTAAATTGAGATTGGGATTTCTTGTCGATTTCTGTAAAATTTCATATTTCGAGTTATTTTCTGCCATTTTCGACTACTCTATGGAGATCATTGGTCAACTTTTTTATGTAATGAGAAAAATAAAGAAAAAATACGAATTTAGAATTTATTGCAACGCATCCAAACAGACATATCTGGCAAATAAAACTTTCTTCGCATATTTTAATAGACATCCAAAGAGTCTACCATAATAAAATAAAACGATAATGTTTCTCAATTGAGGAGGAAAAAAATTGCATTTTTTTTCAACGTGAATATTTTTTTCTTTGACGTTCAAACTGGGCCTTATATATATTTTGAAATGTTAATTATACTTTGTTGAATTTGAGCTTGGTTCATTCTAGGAAAATATTAATAGTCTACAAGCATAATTATGAAAAATATTAAACAAAATATTATATGTATTACTAATAAGGCTTTAAAAAAAGCATCATTCTAAAACAAAAAATAGAAATGTCTTTTATATTTTTCTACATAAAATAAATTTATAGTTGTACAGACGTGTCGAGGCCGTACTGGGTTTTTTGGTCAAAGTACTAGCCACTCAAGACATGTACTAGACACCACACCCATATCGGTGTCTATGCAACACTAACTACGGGAATTGCTGTAAGCGAACTAGGGTTGTTGCAAAGCCAAATCCCACGGTCCCTTCTTGTCACCCACTATGCTCCGAAGTAGGTTACCAAAGGTTCGGTTAACCACCTCAGTATGACCATCACTTTGCGAATGATAAGCATTGCTAAACTGTAGCTTGGTAATCATCTTGTGCCATAAAGTTTCCCAAAAGTGGCTAAGAAACTGGTATCCCCATACGATGCAATCGTTTTGGGAATCCCATGAAGTCTCACCACCTCACAAAAATAAAAGTTGGTCACATGAGTTGCATCTAGAGTCTTCTTGAAAGCAATGATGTGGACCATCTTTGAAAACCTGTTAACCACAATAAATATAGAGTCCATTCCTTGTTGAGTCCACAGAAGTCCCAACACGAAGTCCATGCTAACATCTTCCCATGGTACATTGGGAATGGGAATTGGAGAATATAAACCTATGTTCTGATGCTGCTTCTTTGCAACTTGACACACTCTATACCTCTCCACATGCCCAACCACATTTCGCCTAAGTTTGGGCCAATAGTACCTCGACTCCACCAACATAATAGTTTTGTCTCACCCAAAGTGTCCTCCAAGGCACCCACCATGTAGCCTTGAAATAAGGACCTCTTTAAGAGAATCGACGGGAATAAACAATGATTCCCTTTGAACAGAAACCATCTTGTACCACATGCCTCCTACAACTCCACCTTGGTGCTACGCCCAAATCTCTCCAAAATCATCATCATGTAGACTATCAAACCTTGTCACCATAGCTGCCATAGTGGTCAAAAGTGAGGCTCTGCGACTCAAGGCACCCCGACACCATAGCTGCCAGCCTTGTGATGAATCACAATGGTAAACTCCAGCAAATATGCCACCGACCTAGCATGCCGGCAGGTCAGCTTATGTTGCTCATTAATATACGTAGCGCCTCATGATCTGAAAATAAAAGAAGCTCCCGCTAAACAAGAAAATGAGGTCAGTGTCTCAAAGCCCGAATGATTGCATAAAATTCCACCGCATATTTGGAGTACTGTCAGCACATATCATTCAGCTTCTTGCTAAAATATGCGATTGGTCTACCCTCCTGGCTCAAAACAGCCCTAATGCCAACATGCAATGCATCACACTCTAGCTTATCAAAATCTAGCAATGCTAACACGGGTGCCTCAGCCACGGCTGGCTTAATCCTCTCAAAACTCTTTTCTGCTTGTGGTCTATTCGAAAGAACCCTTCTTCAAATAGTCAGTGAGTGGTACTATGATGGTGCTCAATCCTTTAATGAACCGTTGATAAAAAATTGGCCAGGCCATGGAAACTACGCAGATCATGGATGTAAGGGTGGGCCATTCTCTTATCGTTGCCACCTTTCTCTCATCCACCTTGATTCCCTTAGCGAAAACCACGAAATCCAAGAAAATTAAATTGCTGGTCATGAATTCACACTTCTTCATATTTGCATACAGCTGCTCCCCTCATAACAACTCCAACACAGGCTTTAGAGGGTCCATGTGTTGCCTTTCACTAGTGTTGTGTATGACGATATCATCAAAGTATACCAAACTTTTCTATATATGGCTAATGGACTTGGTTCATGAGCTCCATAAAGGTGCTAGATGCATTTGATAACCCGAATCGCATAACCAGCCACTCATACAATCCCTCTCATGTCTTAAACAACCTCTTCCATTCATCACCCGACCTGATTGTGATTTGATGGTAACCACTTCTCAAATCTATTTTAGAGAAAATCGTAGCCCCTACCAACATGTCCAACATATCATCCAAGCGCAATATCGAAAGGTGGTATTTTATGATGCTTTTATTAATTACCCTGCTGTCGACACACATGCGCCAAAAACCATCTTTCTTGGGTGTCAACAATGCTGGCACTGTGCATGGGCTCATGCTCTCCCTGATAAATCCCTTTTTTAGCAACTCTGAAACTTGCTTCTGTAACTCCTCATGCTCCTTGGGACTTATTCTATAGGCTGCTTTATTTGGGAGGCTAGAACCAGGGATGAGGTTGATGTGATGTTGGATGTCTCGCATAGGACGCAATCCCTCTGGTAGATCATCCATTATGACATCATTGACCTCCCTCATCAATTGCTCTAGCTTAGGAGGAACGGAACTAATGGGCTTTTCTTCAACTAGCACTACAACATACAACACACACGACTCACGCAAATCCCCCATGAACTCTGTCAAAGATAAGGGATTAGTGTTGTCCTCTTCTGATTTTGAAGAACTTTCCATCTTAGAGAGTTCCAGAATCACTTTAACTCCAACCTTCACAAAGGAGTAAGACTTTTGAAACCATCATGAGTGGTATGCCTATCATACTGCCATGGTCTCCCCAACAACAAATGGCAGGCGTCCATAGGCACTACATCTCCCCATATTTCATCTTTGTATTTTTCCAATTGAAAAAGAAACAAGACATCGTTTAGAAACAACTACCTCAACACCCTCCTTGAAGCATGCAATTTTATAAGGCTTTGGATGGTTTTTTGTCTTGAGCTTAAGCTTGTCAACCATCTCCTGAGAAACTATGTTTCTGTAATTCCCTCCAATGACTAGATTACACACATTCCAATATACAATAGAACGTGTATGACAAATGTTTGTGCGCAACCAGTCATTTTCCGCCACGACCCAAGGCATAGTCATGCTGCACCAGATCACTAATGCCTCCTCATGATCACTATAAGCCACTTTTAGGTCCTCTTCATCAACAAGCTCATCATAAATGGGATCACCTTCAAAAGAATGCTTCCTATCCTCATCATAAAACTCCTTAAAAATGTTAACAAACTTGCGATTTGGGCACTATGATGAGACGTGCACAATCCCCAAACACTTGTCGCACTTGATGTTGCTACTGACACCCCTTTCAGGTTGCCCTACTCCTGAACAACCCCTTTTTAGTCCAAGGCACCTTGCTGGTTGGCTGTTCCAGTATGCGCGATGTCGAACCAGCACCAGTAATGCTACCTTTTCTTCCAAAATCACCACCACAGGGAGTTGCCCTATTTCCCCCATCACACGCACTTGCGCCCCACCTGTTCGAGGGTTGTTTTTGCTGAGTTTCAACCCTCTTTGCAAGGTCATAGACCTCATCAAAGGTCCAATTCTGCTGTAAAACTACCATATCTTTAATTGATTGGTGTAATTCATTCAAATACCTGCCAATGGACTCCTCCTCCCACTCAATCACATCACTACGGGCAGTCAAAAGGTGAAACTCATCTGTGCATTCATCTACCAACCTATCTCCTAAGCACAACACATGCATCTTTCGATACAAAGACTGCAAATGATTTTTAGGTACATATGTTTCCTTGAATTTCTTTTTCATCTTCTCCCAAGTATTAATTTTGGGTTTTCCCATTCTCTCTCGTCTTGCTTTCAGTTGTTCCCACCACACCAAAGCACCTTTATTCAATTTAATGGCAATAATCCTCTCTTGTTTTTTTATTTTTTTGAGAAAAATAATCTTCACTTGTTTATTTTCTGGCACATCCTTGTAATCAAAGACCCTCTCTATTGTGTTTAATCAATATATAAAGTCATAGTCTATAAAGTAATCTGGCTGTGACTTTCCTTAAAAATCAGGAATGTCTACTATTAGATCTATGGATTTTGAGTGTTGTCTATACCTCCAAAGAAACTCTTCTTCACTCGACTCATCCCACTAAGCAGGATCATGAACGGGGTTGTACTCAACATCGTCTTGGACAACAAAACTTCATCTATCTCACAATCGATGCCTACAAGCTGCCTTGTAAGTTCTTGAACTTGTTGTCTCAGATACCATCTCCTGACCCTGCTCATCACGAGGTGG
This sequence comes from Amborella trichopoda, assembly GCF_000471905.2. The sequence goes on along the minus strand of NW_006500357.1, from coordinate 3,132,989 downwards.
ATCCATATGAATATCCCCGCCTCGACCTCGTCTTGCTGCTGCTATAGGTCCATCAAAATCACAATCCCTAGGAAGAGAACCAACAAGTTCTAGGCTGATTAAGCAAAACTTAGCCTAAAATCAGCTAACCCTACACTTGGCTATATATTCTCATCTTTGTTACTGAAGAAAACCTAGGCTCTGAATCCAATTGATGAAGAAAAATAGGGAAAAGAGGCAAAAAACAGTTCAATAACCATCACAACATGCCAAATTTGAGTGGAACTAGCTTTCCTAGCACAAAAAAGTGACTCCAAAACCCTGGATAGGGTTTGCTGGCAGTATTCACAGTTTGTTCTTAAAATTCACACCACAAAAGTATTATTAAAAACCCTAACGCCCTAGGTCCTTTTATTACGTTATGATAAAAAAAAAATCCAAAACTACCCCTCTTAAGTTAAAACATTATAAAATGCCCCATAAGTCCCTTCACTTAAATTTAATATAAAAGATCCCTAAGTGGCCCCTACTTTAATTAAAACACTATAAATAACTAGAAAATTGTAAAAACAACAATAAATGAATAATAAATTCCTTCAAAAAGTTGGCCTTCTCATCTTGGATCTCCTTGAGACCTTAGTATGTGGATCATCATAAATGGGGTCATCAAAGGATGGATTGATTCGGTCAAAAGGCTCATGGAAACCTTCCTGACTGGTCGAAGGACTGCTCAGTGCGTCATAATTTATGATGGTTTAGTTTTATAATGTTATGAAGGAAAAAGGAATACATAATTGAACATTAAAGAACACAGGACTTCAAAAGATCAAATATATTCCTTATTTTGCTGGTTTATGTGCAAAATAATATCAGAGGACCTAACTTGGTCCTGTTGATGGGAGTGATATTACAATATGCTAGACTAGTGAAGCAAGAAAGGCTTGATCTGTCCAACCCATCCACATCAGGCTTGCAATGGCCACAATCAATCTAACTTCAAAAGAACTACACACACAAATTATGCCGCTACCATTGAAACAACTGATCATCCACTCGGCTTTGATGCTATTTCTGAAATGGATGATATAAACTATATAAATTCAAATTTCTTGCTAATTTCCCTCCAAATAATAGTGACAACTCAATGAAAAAGGAAAAAAGAAAAAGAAAAATCAAGAGCATGAATTCATTGTACTAACATGATCATTCAACCCATCTAAAAGTATTCCCATTTTCTGATGGGTAAAAAGTTGCCATTTTCCAAGTAAAAAGACCCAAATTGGATTAAAAACTTCAAATTCAAAAAATCCGAGATATAACAGGTAAAAAGAAACAAGAGTTTAAAAACAAATTTTGCAGACGGATTTCAAAAAAAAAATCCCATTTATCAACAGGATTTCACAAATAAAAATCATTAACCAACGAACACCAATGCAAGAACAACCACTAGAGAATAAAAAAACCCAATCCACAGCAAACCCATAAAAATCCCCACTCAACAAAAAAATTAAATGTAAATTCACAATGATTTATCAGGAATTAAGCAAGATATAAATAAAAGAATTAACCAAATACAAAACTAAAAGATATTAATAAATAGAAAAACCTCAATTTACCTGAAAGATCCATTTGTTCATGATGATCACTGTAACATTGAAACCCCACCACTGTAGTATCGCCAAAACGGCTCGAACAAGAGCCCACTGCGCCACCATTTTCTCCTCCATATCTAGACCAAAAAGGAAAAGAACCTCCTATCCCTGCAACTCAACGGACGAAGAAAACCAACAGGCCCAATCCCATGCCAAAACTTTTCAAAATTGGGGTATCCACACCACGGCAAAAGCTCAAAAAAGGCCCAGTTAAAAAGAAGAAAAATTAGGGTTTTGTGGCTGAGTTTCAGAAAAATGTCCAAATGCAATGAAAGTAACGGGCGATGGAAGGCATGAATGATGATGGGATTTTGCAGAGAAAACTTATAGACATGTGCATGCGAATAAGGAATGTGTGCTTTGAATCTTTGAGCAAGCATAGAGTCACATGTGACACATGTCCGTGGACCCAGGTTGTGTGTTTGATCAAAGATCTATCGCGGCCGTTGAACGACTGCTCCCATTTAGACATGGGAAAGTAGAACATGCGCATCTTGTGTATGGTAATACCATTTAACTTTCTTTTGCCTCTTATATGATTTAAATTACCTAAAACATGTCACTTTTTTGCTGTTTGAGAATTGGAATTTTTTTCTTTTTTTGATAATTCAGTGGAGAAGACAACCCCTACCCGGTTTTTCAAAGTAGGCTACAATCGCTTATAGAAAATTATGCTATACTGCAAAGTTCAATATTTTTATCTTGGGCGGGTACCATATTTATACTGCAAAGTTCAATATTTTTATCTTGGGCGGGTACCATATTTATCTTGAGCGGGTATGGCATCCACATGTTTACGCTCAAAAGGTGCAGAAACACCTTTTAATACCTCAAATTGAACCATCCTCATCTAAGGATTAGAAATAAATTCTGTTTTTATTTTTATTTTTATTAAAATAATATTAAATTAAAATTTGAATTTTCACCTCATTTTTATAATTATAAATAAATAAAAATATTTTGAATAAAAGTATTAAATAAAATAAATTTATGGGAAGTTTGGTTATTTTTTATATAACATACTTTTTAATCAAATTTATTTAAACCTACACCCTAAAATTCAGATGAATATTTTATTTAAATAAAAATAAAATATGAAATCAATTATCAGCTATTAGATACGGCCTTGTGAAATCTCAATCATTGGAAGTCCACCCGTCCACATCATGTGGATGAGGTATTTTTGCATTTATATTTTAGATTTCGAGTGCAAACAAAAGCTTACACTCAACTAGCTAAGTTCAAACTAGCAACGAAAGGTGATTGTGACTTTATTGTACCAATACTAATTTTTTATATAATTGTTATAACAAATTTGACTTTTTTGGCAAAAATAGATGTGACCATCTTGTACTAAAAGTAAACGTCTTCAAAATAATTTACATATGTGGAATACCATAATTCATGTGCATTACCAGCTACACAAAAGTGAGGCATCAAATGCCGTTTGTTGACATGATACACGATCAGATGAATACTAAAGTTTCAAGACAAATTATGATTTTATCTTCTTGTATGTAGTACCATCGATGAGAATTGTATTTTTTTTTTTGGCTAAGCTGAGAATGAGAATGGTATTATTTCCCTTTCGATAAAATCATCTTTCACTAACCATGAAATGAAATTAACGGTTGATCAAGTTTAAAACGAAATCAAATTCTTGTTAACAAAGAGTGAGTTAATAATAAGGCAGCATCCTTGTTCGTGGAAAGATCCCTTTAAGAACCTGCCAGGAACCTCAAATTACTTAATTACTTAAATTCCTTAAACCTACCATTGGCTCCATTGAATGGATATAAACATAGGATTGTTCCTAAAAAACTATTTATCATTAGTATAAGGAGGTCACAAGCACTCTTAGTTATTAGAGACCAAATTGGATATCTTGAGATGTGTCCCAAAATTCGATATTTTTTTTATTTTTTTGACAAATAGTAACAAATTTTATTGCTCAAAGGTAATCAACTCGTATATTATTACAATCATTAACAACTTATCAAAAAACAAAAAATAACAAACCCACGACAGTAGAAATTACATGAAATTAAAAACAACAGTCTACCATCTATATTACATCACAACGAAACCATCAGTATTAACCTCTTCTTTTGCTAAGCCAGCCGCCTCCATGTTAGACATGTTCAAAAGAGCATACCATATCAACACAACAGTCCATAATCTCCCTAATCAAACTATGCAGCTTTTAAGGATACTCCACCTCTTGTTTAACCCATTTTATAGCATTTAAAGAGTACCCCTCAATTACTATAGGTTTATTGAACTTTTTGCCAATCGAATCCCGTCCAACATAGCTTGTATTTCAGCTTCATTTGCGGTGATAGTTCCTAATCGACCAAGGAATTTTAATAGTACAATACCTTGATAATCACGAATTAAACCTCCCATACCTGCACTTTGACAAAATTTGAAAAATTTTCTTTTGAACTTTGAGTCTAGTCAATGGCACGCTTACGATCACCTAATTTAAAATCTGATGGACATTTTAATTGCGACCTCATTTTACTAAAAGTAAATAGTCTCTTTGTAAACTTTTCCTATAAATAAATAAATATATAAAAAATAGGGGAATCTTCAAAAATTATATAAAAAAAATTTTACATGAAAAAATACCCCCTAAAAGTTTTGGGGGTATTTTGGTTAATTTTGTTTTGCAGATACTTTTTTTTATATTTTTATTAGATGCGTCTCAGTAAGATGTACATACCCTCCAAATTTTTAGTCATTCCGATTAATAAAAAAAAATGAAAAATAAAAAACTACCGGACAATCGTGACTGCGCGATGAAATTTAGACGGTAACGAGAGTAAGCGAAATCACTAT
>NW_006500357.1:3111915-3127177 GCF_000471905.2 Amborella trichopoda | reverse complement strand
TATATATATATAATTTAGATTTTGTTAGGTAAGAAATTTCGATAGAAAATTAACCAATAGTGAAATTCTTCCATCCACAAACATTAGGCAAAATGGATTTTCGGAGTTGTATAAAGTCTAACATTAATTATCACCATGACGTGTCCCCCCATTAAGTGAGCATTTCAATGTCAAAGAATCATTCTCCCTCTGTATTTATCACATCTTTGAATTTGAGATCACAAAAAATATGTGGCCAACCCCTATTAGAAATTAGAGAAAACTATTTAGTTATCTTAGAGATGAACTGCAGCCGCTTCATGAAGCGGTCGCATTTTACAGCCCGTATTCAAATATGCTCCAAGTTGCTCAAATGGTGTCATAGAGAGCCCAACTGCTCCTTTCCAACATGCGCACTACACCTACAGGTATAAAAAAGAGGACAAAATTCGAAATTACAATAATATCTTTAAGCACGTTGAGGTGGTCGCCATGAGAGCATATTTTACACTTACGGGTGAAAGATTTGCTTGGGAGTAAAATCTTGTCGAAAATTTTGAGATCCACTTAAAAGTTAATATGTCAGTATTTCCCAACACAAGAAATAAATTTTTGGAAATTTATAGATATAATGGAAAACATTTACATTATGATCTATATTTTGGGGTGATCTATGATCAGATCCAAACTTGCTCTGATTCTTTTTTTTTTTTTTTTTTTTCAAGCTTTGCCTTTTCGTCCGATGTTTTCAACATTTTACCATTTTTTTATTTTTTATTTGCTTCAAATGTAGGGCTAACTTAGGGGTTGGTCCGATTTTGCAAATATTATACCGTCAAAATGTGGTTTGATGTTTGGGCATCAAACCAAGTTTTTCTCAATGGCATAGCCACATGCCATTCAGCCTGATGTTGTAGACATCAAATTACTCACTAGGTTGAGTCCAATACACAGTCTGATGTCTGGAACATGGGACAACATCATAACAGTACCAAGTCAAGAGTTTTTTTAATAAAATGAAAAATATTGAGTCTTGAAGGTATTTATAAACTTGAGAGAATGGTCATTTATCTATTCACTAGTTTTAAATACCCATATGTCTTGACCCAGGTTTTTATTAAACCAATTATGTGACCTGATTGTTGGTTATTTAGAATCCTCGATTACCTAAGATCATGAACCATAGAAAATATTATAAGAAGGCCATCTTGGTAGGCCTCCTTGATACATGCTGTGTGGATAAAATAATTTAATTTACTACCAAAATGACTTAGTGTGGTTGAACTTTTGTGGTTCAAGAACGTTTTGCATATTGCAAAACCAATGCGCATTAAGTTATTTATTTTTTGCATAAGACTTGTTATATGCTACCTCATGATATAGGCATGAGAATGCTCAGAAAGTATATGTTATATGTGCTATAATTGAGTGGGAGCTACACAATCCCACTTTTTTTTGAGCTGCTTGGATATTCAGATATACAGGTGTTCGATTATGAAAGATCCAGATATCTTAACATTCCAATGAGAGTACTTGCTTGTGTTTGGTCACCCAATTAAAACAACATAGTATAATGTTGTTCATCCATTGAACCTGGTTATGTGGTGCTGGTTCTATGACTATAGAAGGGAGCAGCTTGATTGAAAAACTCTCTTGAGCTGCTGAGATATGCCCCCATACGATGAGGGTATGTGATGATATTCAACGACAACGAGTCCATGATTCGCGATGCACATGAAAGATGGACTATGACCACATTCAAAATGTGATCCGAGTAGCAAAGTGAAAGAGGCTTCATGACTACCACTAAAGCTGCATCCCATAAATCCTTTGTGAAAGGATTAATGATGAAAGAGTTCGTCAGGGTTAATATAATGAGAGGGAATAAGTGAGAAATGCTTGAGAGAGCGATTGTAATTGGGGGGATAAGAATATGAGGAAGAGAGAATGTAAGGCCTTCAAAGGCCATGTGAGAAATATTGGGTTTCTGTGGCCATTAAAGACCTTTATGAAAGCATGTAATCAATATCAAATATAGTGGATCAAAGCCCTCAAGTGGGAGTATGGTCTTGAGGGACCAACATATTGTGGTCCAAGGGACCAAGAGATTATGCTCCAAAAGGACTAAGATAGCCAAATGCTATTTGCCGATACTCGGACTTAGCTTGACGAGCTAGGCCAGTCGAGTTAGAAAAACCCTAAATACCTTGGCACAGAATAAAACTGAGTAGGGTTTATAGGTTATTCTTTGATGTGTTTGGAGTTGCTCAGGGGAGTGAGCCAATGGGCTATGTGACCCTTGTGTATGATGGTGGAGCCTCTAAAGACGAGGGCTAAGGCCTCATCACAAAACCATCACACGGCATGTGTATATAATAGTTGTATCGGGAAAGCAAGACATCATTGAACATGTAGAGTACACGTATGCGAGAGATTACCCTTATGCACCATAGAGTTGTGGTTGCATCTAATCATGGTGATTATGGGTTCATCTTTAGGGGAGAACATGTAATATATAGATTAAATTATATCCATATGCCTATTGGCTGACTTTGGTAGCCCAATCATGAAACCCTGCAGTTGTCTGTGGATTATGAGAACTACTAAGACAGTTTTGAGAAAACAAGTGTGGATTACAATCCACAGTAGAAGATGGAGTACTTTAGAAATATTAATTCTTAAACCTAGAAGAATAATCTTCCCAACAAATTTATTTGGTTTTATCTATCTTGATGTTAATTTATTTTTAGGATGATTATTTAAATTTTTGTGAGTCTCATGATATTTTAGTTTTGTAAAATGAATTTATAAAAAATATTTAATTTTCAATATTTAAATAATCAAAGAAAAATAAAGTTTATGTCCCAAATATTAAAAATTATTTTTCTCATATTAAAAATTAATAAAATAGATGAGGCCCCATGGAAGCCCATCAGGACCTCATTATGGGAGCCCTAGTTGGTATGTCCTACTTAAAGTGGGGAATTTTCTACAATTTTGAGATCCACTTATTTAAGATCTATTGATTTGGATCATGTCTTGTTGACCAAGTTAATTAAGAATAAGATATGCTTTGTAAGTTCTAAAGAGATTAGGATTTCTAAGAGAGATATGCTTTAAGAAGTTCAACTTCTAAAATGATTATAATTAAGTAAATATATGATATTTTACTTGTCTTTTATTTGATGGGATACATGCTTAGGAAATTAAAGGATAATATTCTGAATCATAATTTGAATCATGATGACTGATCTAAAGCATGAATGACTCAGATCTCTCACCCCACAAGTCTCCTAAAATCAATAGGACTGGATCAATCTATAGAATGACTATCCTCAAAGAAACTCTATCCCCCCTGAAAATTCTATAAATAGAGGAATCCTCACCTCTCATTCTCTATACCAAAACTCTCTCTTTCTCTCTCTAAACTTTCTAGGGTGAAACCATCAAGGATATTCGTCTCCCTCTCTATCTCTCCAAGGTCTCATCTCCTAATAAGAGAGATAGGGGTACACCCCCCCTAAGGGACCAAAAAGGTGGGCACGCTCCACTCATGAAATATTGCCTAAGGCATTGAGGCATAGGTTTGACCTTTATAGTTTCTTGCTTTCATATTTTTTGAAGGGGGTTTAGCCAAAGTTTTTCTATATTTAGAAGATCCGAGAAAGTCCATTGATTCAATGAGCTATTCGATGAAAGGAATCCAGTGTGGGGTGTTTTAAGCCCAATTGAGGTAATCATCCGTCATCTTTTATTTTATATTTTTGCAGTCCATATATTTCTTATAATTTCTTTTTCTAAAATGTATATTATCTTTTATCATTCAAAAAAAGAAAATTGTAATTAGAGGCAACAAGTGAGAATCGATTTATTTATTTACTCTTTTCTTTTGAGTTGAATTTATTCTAACTAGACCATTATAAGTGTTCTAGACGGTATAAGAAATAAAAATTTAAAATTATATACACCGATCTAGATTACATTGTCCTACTTTCAAACTGATAGTTACATTCCTCCACCGACGACGCCATCTCAGTCTCATAGGCTAGCATCTTGGGGTTGGGAATGTTATCGCATTTCCGTTAGGATTGGTGGACCCACGGGAACTCCTAAGGCCGAAATCAACGACGAGTCTCATCAATTGCTTTCTCGCTGTTTTGCTCCTGTATTTGGTTAGACTGACACCCACGCTATTGCATTTTGATATCCGTGGACCTTCTTTTGTTGTTTTACTTGTTACACATATTTTTGGTTTGGTTGTTATGTGTATGGTTTTTGTGGTTGTTTGGAAATACTTTCATGCACATGCACAAAACAAAAACTATGAAAATAATGCATGTTTCCTGGAAAGTAGGAGAGAGGGCAACATGGGTGGTCAGGCCTTGCTTGCGTCCTAGATTTGAACAAGGAATGGAAAGGCCCTACGGATCATAAATGGTGCGTCGTCAACATGTAGTTAGCAGTTTAGACTAATGTCACCTAGAGTTAAAAAGGTCAATTTTATAACACGACATGCTTTGGAGGCCAGTTTCATAACTGCCCATAGGCTATAGGCTAGAACAAGTCACAATGAGTTTTACCGCATCAGCTCTTAGAGGACGGTTAAGGAAAGTCTTGAAAATTCATTTCGAAATATTGTTTAAAGTATGGGCCTGGCGTATTTTGAAAGTTTTTTTTGTTTTTTAATAGTTAACGGTAATTTCATTGAGAGAACTTTTGAAAGATTACATATTCTTTTTGAGCTGGACTTTTTATTTTACCACTTGTGACCCCTTTGGATGGTCACAGTTGTGGTGAATTTCTCGGGTCTTCTTCGGCATGTTTTGTTAGAGCATGGGACTGGTTTCTTTAGAGCTTCCAATTGTCTCCTTGATCTTTCCCTCTCAGTCTGCTTCAAAGTTTGAAAGCGTGAGATCCTTTAGATCTTACTCATGTTGGTTATGTTCTATGGTGGGAAGGGCTAGTGGCTGGAAATAGGAAGCTTGAGAACCTTTCTAATTTTCCACTCAAGTATCAGGCTAGGAACCATTTAAGCTTTTATATAAGGTTGCAACTTTAAATGTAGAATTACGGATGCACCACAAAAATCTATTGGAAAAAGTTGTTTTAATACTGAAAAACCCTCTAGTCGATCATCTTGACAGCGATATGCATGGATATGAAAAAAAAAGGAAGATTTTGAGTGCTAAAAATAGTGCATCTTGCAACAAATTATCTCGACTGTCTATTTTCAAGATTTTCATGTGTTTATAGATCTTCTTGATTTTAACCATTTTTGGAGTTTAAAATTTTATAATTAGATATAAAAATAGATTTTGAGATTATCCTAATAATTTTTTACACAAAAATTACATATTATGATAAAATTTGGAGGTGCGTCTTAATTGGATTGTTTAAAGTTGCAACCTTATAGAAACCACACCCTTTTTACTATGCTTGTTTTATTGACATTTTCACCCGTGGGTCCTCTTAGGCTTCACTATATTCATCTTTCTCTACTCTAATCAAGAATGAGGTTTGGGTGGTGGTGGTAGCACCATGTGAGCTTCAACTAATGGTTTTAGCTTCCATTCCCATTGATACATTTTGAAATGTACTTACTATTTCTAAAAATTATGTACTTACTATTTCTAAAAATTTTGAAATCCACTTACTATTTCTAAAAATAAGCAAAGGATTTAGCTTCCATTCCCATTGATACATTTTGAAATGTACTTACTATTTCTAAAAATTTTGAAATCCACTTACTATTTCTAAAAATAAGCAAAGGATGTAATCCCTAGTGATCTACCCCAATAAAAAACCAAAAAAAAAAAAATTCATTTTATTTCTTCTTAATCATGTCTATATACATCCCCTACTGATCTATCCCAATAAAAAAACAAAAAAAAATATTTCATTTTATTTCTTCTTAATCATGTCTATTGAAGTAGAACACGTCTGGTTGATTCATAAAATTCTAGACGAAAAAATAGAGAAAATACAATTACATTATTGAACTATAATTGATGTAATATATTCTCTTACTTTGTTGTATACTAATGCTATTCTCATTGACTTGACCCCTCGTTGCTTGATCCATTTTTTTTCTTCACTTTCTATTTGCTTCATATCCCCATGGGGCTGGAATATCTTGGTATTTATGGGAGTTTGTTGAATAGTGGAACATAAATTCAGTGGGAGTATGATCCTGTTAGACTAAGATTAGGCAAATCCTATTTGCCGATACTCAGACTTGGCTTGACGTGCTAGGCCAGTCAAGTTGGAAAACCCATATTGCTTAGGCATGAAGGAAAAGTTAATGATGAATTGAAAGGTCATCCTTTGATGAGGTCAGAATTGCCTGGGAAAGTGAGCCAAAAAACTGTATAACCCTAGTGTGTGATGGTTGGCCTATAGAGACGAAGGTCAAAGCCGCTTTACCGACTATTACACAACATGTACATATGATAGCCATACCGAGAAAGTAAGTCACCGTTGATGGAGAAGCATGTACATGAGCGACACATTACCTTTATGCACCATGGAGCTGTAGTTGCATCAGGTCTGTGTGACATTGGACTCGTCTCTTGGGGAGAACATATAATACATAGATTGAGATTGTGTTCCTTTGTCTATTAGTTAACTTTGGTTGCCTGATCATGAACCCTTGCAGTCGTCTGTAGGTCATGGGAATTATTGCGTCAGTTTGAGAAAGAAAGTATAAATTATAGTCCACAGTATAAGATGAAGTGCTTCAGCAATATTATAATTCCTAGACCTAGTTCGATCTGATTTTTACAAAAAATGACCTTTAGATTGATTATTTGAATTTTTATGAGTCTATTGATATTTTAGTTTTGTAAAATAGATTTACTTCAATTTTCAGTATTTTAAATATGAGAGAAAAAAAAAATATATTTTTAAAAATTCATTTTCTTTGTTTTAAAATTAGTATTACACATGGGGGCCCAATGTACTCCATGGACCCCACTAAAATAAAGGGTGTGGGACCAGTGTTCGCAAAATTGAATCGGAACGGTTAACCGGACATGGGGCCAAAGGCGGTTTAACCGGCCTAACTGATAAACTGGCCGATTCAACAGCTCTAACCGAGCAAGTCCCAAGCGGTCAAAAAAGTGTTGAAAAAATATAAAAAAGAAATCTATTAAAATATGAAAAACATATAAATAATGATTAAAACCAGTGGTTTAAAAATCATCGATCCGATCCGAAATTAGGTGATCTGGATTAGGGATCAGTGATACCGCTCCAAATCCACTAATAAAACAAGATCGAGGAGGTTCCTTTGTTTTTTGGCTTTTCTGAAAAAATATTTACGGTACGACAACTTTTTGTGTTCCTTTTTTAATGTGCCAAGTGGCCTTGTACCATGCACTATTTTGTCTTTTATGCCCTTTGTACCATGTGGCCTTGTACCATGCGTTATGTATGATGACTCACGCCAGAGGCCTTGTGCCTTGAATATGGTAAGCTGCTCCCACATCTTTTTAATGTGGGGAAAATATTTTTTTGTCTATTGTACCCTAGCGTTAATGAAGTCCATAAATAAACAATATGGGAACCTTCACCTGCGTGTAAATAAACAAAGCTTTCAACTATGTTTTTTTGTTATAAAAATAACCCCCTTATTAGATATTAGGCATTAGTCTATTGGTTAATAGAAATTAAAAAGAAAAAAATAGTACTAGCTCGTAGGATATTAAAACAACAAAAAATAATATTAATATTAGTTTATTGACCATTAAAAAAATTCCTAATTTATGGGGGATATTTTAAGAAAAAAATAACACTAGCCCAAACCACTTTAAAATGTATTTTAAAGTTGCTTTGTAAATTATCCCACATTATAAGTATAATATTTATTTATTTTTCTAATTTTATTATAATATAATTACAAATTTATGTTTCTAAATTCTATACTTTTGTAGTTTATTTATTTGTAAAGGTCACATATATGTTTTTTAATCATGTTTATTACAATATTATAATTAATAAGTATACATTGATAATCAAATCTTGTATTTTATCTGTTTAGAAATTTACCTTATAAATTATATAATGTATTATTTTTATTATAGCTGTAAATAAGTTTTTTTAAAATTAGATAATATATAAGACAAATTTTAAATTTATTCATAAAGAACATCTCAATATTCATTGATGCAAAAAAATGAAAGTTCTTAATGTAGTACTCTCATTTCTTATTGGATTCCTAAAATGTAATAGTTGTAATGATTTTTAATCTTTTTTTTTTTTGGATTTTTTAAGGCCGAATCTAACTTATTCGACTGATTCCCGATCTGAAACGCCTATTCACCGATCCAGATGGGTTTTTGGGGTGCTCGATCTGGGGCACCGATCCGTTTTTTAAACCATTGATTAAAACTAAACACATTCAAATGAAGTTGAAAATTAATGAAAAATAGATGTTAACGAATCGATTTTTTAATTAAAGTGAGTATTAATAACAAAAGCAATTTTTAAACTTTACCATAATGTAAAGAATATTAAAATATGCATTACAAACTAAATTCCTTATTTTTGGGAACATTTTTTTGAATTTGTTTTTAAAATACCGGTTGATTACCAAAACTGCCCAAAATCATTCCGATCTAACCCTAAGATTAGCGGTTAGATCGCCCAGTTTTCTTAACAATGTGTGGGACCCACTTGACGTTCCATAGGGAGAATGCCTCACATATAGGGCTGCCAATGGACTTGGCCCAGCCTGGCCCGGCCTAAGGCCCTAAAAAGCCCGAATTATTTCAAGCCGGCCCAAGAAGGCCCAAAAATTGTACAAAAGCCCAGTCCGGCCTAGAAAGGCCCGGTAGTCCCCTACTGGAAAAAAAACCCTTGATTTCTTCTGCAACTTCATGCCATTGGGGTCCTTTCTCCTCTCCCTCTCTCTCTATCTCTTATCTTTTATCTGTCAAAATAAAAAAGATGAATGTTTGTGTTCACTCACAATGGTTGTGCCTCTCGTTGGGCAAAATGAAAAACCTTGATCTTCATAGATAGATAAGTGAAAAACGAAATAAACCTTAGAAAGGTCACATTACAAACCCAAAAAATAAAATCTAAAGAGAGAGAAAAACCCTAAAATTCAAATTCAAGCTATACATTCAGGAGCTGGTGAAGTGGGTAACAACCTTGGTATCCTTTGAAACTGCATTCTTGACAAGCTCACCAGGAAGAACCAAATGAGCATAGGTCTGGATCTCCCTCACAGTGATGGTGGGCTTCTTGTTATAGCAAGCAAGCTTCAAGGCCTCTTGAGCAAGCATCTCGATAATGTTATTGACGAAGCTTTAAATGTGTTGGACTTTTGATGGAAGAGATGGACCCAATAACTATCAAGAATTGATGGCAGTGTCGTGAGACTAGGGATCATAAAGACTAGGCTTTACCAAAACAATAAGAACTCTATGATTTACTGTGTTCCTCTCTATGGCCACCCTTCTTAAAGAGGGATGGGAGGAGGCTGTTCTCCAATGTTCGGCTTCCTCCTGGAATCTCTGAGAAATGTGACCCTCTAATCTTGGGAGGTGGGTAGTTATTTTCTACCCGTTGGATAATGACTAAGTGGGTAGTTACCACTTAGTGGGTTTAACATTTATGAACATATCTTTGTCATGAGGCTTTTCACGCTACTGCAGTTATACATCTCATAACCAAAAATATCCAAAGTCATGTCATGGGGTTTTTCACACTAATGCGGTCTTTCTTCTTATGACCAAGATATCAAAGAAAAAATATATCATTTCGGAGTTCCTGACTTATTTGCAGATGGCAAATAACTTATAGCTATTTCATTCTTTCCAATAATATCATAAATATAATGATAATCAATTTCAATGTGCTTACCTTTTGAACTATAAGCTCCATTTCTGAAATTTAAAATTTTAAAAAAAATTTAACCATTTTTCAAATTTAAAATTTTATAATTAGATATAAAAATAGATTTTGAGATACTCCCAAGAACATTTTACATCAAAATTATATACCTTGATAAAATTTGAAGGTGCAACTTACCTCTATAGTTACGGATGCATTCGTATGCCAACTGCATCCTTATTTTCGTGCCCAATACATATGAGGCTTCTCCTATATCCTTCATCTCAAAATGAGAATTTAGCCATGATTTGGTATGGTTAATCATATCAATATTATTACCGGCTATCAAAATATCATCTACATACAGTGATAATATAACAAAATTGCTCCCACTATTCCAAACATATACACAATGGTCTAACCTATGGGCTATATAACCAATTTTAGTGATTGCATTATGAAAAGCAAAGTACCAATGCCTAGATGACTGCTTTGGATCATATAAAGGTTTCTTAAATTTATATACTTTGTCTTCTCGGCCTTTAATTACATATCTTTCTGGTTATTCCATGTATATATATTCTTTTAATTCTTCATTTAGAAAAGCTGTTTTGACATCCATTTGAAATAATTCTAGATCATAATATGCAACTAATGCTAGGATGATTCTAATAGATGAAAAATTTTGCTACTGGAGAATAAATTTCTACATAATCTATGCCCTCCCTTTGGATGAATCCTTTTGCTACCAACTTAGCTTTATATTTATCAATGGATCCATTTGCATTAAGCTTTTTATTTATACTCCATTTGCAACCAATGACTTTTCTATCTTTAGGGAGGTCAAACAACTCCCAATCTTGATTTTAATAGAATCAAGTTCATCATCCATGGCTTACGTTCACTTAGTTGAGTCATCTGAGCTAATAGCTTCACTGTAGCTTCGAGGTTCAGTTATTGAATCCTTATGCATTAAAAAATAATTATATTAATTCATAAATACATAAAATTCTTCTAAAGTCGTAGATGTGGCTTTAATAGGGTTTGGAGACCTTTATCTTTATCAATTTCATGTAAGTCAATAGGTTTACTTAAATTATGTTCACCATCTACATTTTTTAAGAAATAAGCATCACGACTCTTTACTAAGGATCTAGTCTCATGTTTATAGAATATATAGCCCTTAGAATTTTCTGAATAACCCATAAATGAGCATTTTATAGTTTTAGTTTGTAATTTGTCTATATTTTGTGATGGTATAAGTACATGTACCCAAAAACCCAAAACTTTCAAGATAGTAAGGTCAGATTTCCTACTTGTCCATAATTCATATGGGGTCAAGTCTATATATTTAGTTGGAACGCGACTAATAATATATATTGCAGTGTTGAGAGCCTCACTCCAAAAAATGGGTGGTAAGTTTGAATAGCTCATCATGAACCCAACCATATCCATTAAAGTTTTATTTCTTTTTTCAGCTACACTATTTTGTTGTGGTGTATATGGCATGATTGTTTGGTGAATTATATCATGCTCTTTACAAAATTCGATAAATAAGGTGGAGCAATATTCACGTCCCCTATTTGTTCAAAGAATTTTAACAAATATACTTAACTGATTTTCTATCTCAGCTTTATACTTTTAAAATGTTTCTAAAACATCTAATTTTTTACTAATTAGGTATACATATCTATAACGTGAATAATTTGTTATGAAATATTCCATACCTCTATGTGTTTTTACATTTAATGGACCACATATATCGAAGTGAATAATACTAAGTAGTTCACTAGACCTTTGCCCTTTAGGGAAAGGCTTCTTAGTTAATTTATCAGAAATACATGGCTCGCATGTTTTAAACACAATTTCTCCTGAACTAGGAAGTGTGTCTCTTTTAACCATTTGATTCATTTTATCTTTATTTATATGTTATAATCTTAAGTGCCATAAATATGAATCATCCATACATGCAAAGAATTATATTTTTCTAATAACAATTGTACATAGGTTTCAGAAGTGGTCCCAAAATTTTCAAATATGGCACCCATCATATTTTGAGCTATAGTGTGGTCTTCAAAAACTCTAATTAAATCATCTTCCATAAAACTCAACGTAGTAGTCCAAGCTACTTTGTCATCTTCTAACAATTTCAAGTCGCCTTTTGGCTTGACCATAGACATTAGGCTCTAAAACTGGTGGTTCTATATCTAGGACATTATCTACCTTATCTTGGAAGAGAATATATCTAAGTTTTCTTTTCTACATAGAAAAAATGGTTCCATTGAGTTTTTCAAGTTTTGATAGTTTTGACATAACTAGCCTAGATGCCATTTTAAATTTTTGGATAATGTCTAAAAGCTCAAACAGTGTTGTCTGCTAGTCAAATCAATACATTGCTATTTTGTATGGGCAGTGACTTCAATGAAGAATTCTCTCAATTATTTTCACATTGCTGTGTTGAAAGAAAATAATAAAGGTAAGGCAACAATCTGCTTTATGTAATTCTTGCACCAGACTAATTTTCATAAATATATGAACATGTTTTAGCTGTAAAGAGAGAGACAGAGAGAGAGTCTATAATGATATTTAATATTTTCAACAAAATTATGGCGTAACATAATCACAAAAAATGAAATAACAAAATCCACATCATGAAATTTTCTTACTTAAAGAGACGAAAGCATATGACAATTATGCAATGATATGACAATTATTATGCAAATAAAATATATAGAAAATTCGTAACTTATAAGCCACAAAAAAATGCATACAATTGATATGTCGACCTTTACTCCAATAGAATTGTTGTGTGCATAATAATTTTCAAAAAATATATATATATGCACTAATTTTCAGCAACAAGAGGTAGAAGAAAGAAGATATGCAAGTGGACTGATTTTCAACAGTCCATGATCAGTAGAGAGTTACATCAACGGATGGCAAAACACATAAGAAGAAACACGCATAAATAATGATAAAGGCTTGCTAGTTATTTAGATTCTTGCTACCGAATAAAATCAAGCATTGGGCCTCAATTATTAATAGGTCAATTTCGAATGATTAACAAGATGCGTGAAAATAAGATGTAACCAGAAAAAGACAAAAAATAATGAAGCCAACTAAAAATGTGGATTAAAACAGGGTCAATAATGAACCCCAAAACAAAAGAAACAAAAAGAGAGTCTTACTTTATATATGTGCAAAAAACAATGAGGAGAGAGAAATAATTCCACTGTTGAGGTAACGTTTGTACTTCAAAACATTTAATAATCCCTGTACTTGAGAAAAAGTATTTGGACGATGCTTATGTAAAAGAAAGGTATAACAAAATATTACTTTTACTATCCTTTATGATTCAGCAAGATATAGATCGGCCAAGAAGAGAAGAGAAGAGTTAGCGTTAAAATATAAAGATTGATGATTTATCTCTTATCGTTTAGAAGCCAAGAGATAGGATAATAGCTATAGCTAAATAAAACATGTATATCCGTGTGGTTGAAGCCACCGATATATTCAAAAAAAAAATTACAGTGGATGAATAAAAACAAATACCACGATCAAAATAATAGATATATATATATATATATATATATTATTTGTCTTGATGACGAGCAAGAAGTAAAAGCAGAGAGAAAGAACAATTCGGTGATTTATTCTCTTTGTCTTTGCGTAATTAGGTTCAAAAGTCTAATCAAAAGAAATAGGATAACCGATGAGCACAAATTAAACATGAAAATAATATCAAGAGAGCAATGTTAAAAAATAAATAAATAAATCAGTAATGGGACCTTATTGCTCTGATACCAATGTTGGACTTTTGATGGAAGAGATGGACCTACCAAACTCCCAGAAATTGATGGCAGTGTCATGAAACTAGGGATTATAGAGATCAGGCTTTACCAGAACAATGAGAACTCTGTGATTTTTTGTGTTCCTCTCCATAGCCATGAAACCCTACTAAAGAGGGATGAGAGGAGGCCATTTTCTAACGTTCGGCTTTCTCATGGAATCTGTAAGAAATGTGGCCCTCTAATCCTGGGAGGTGGGTAGTTGTTTTTTACCTGTTGGATAATGACATCTTCTCTCTCTAAGAAGGTCATTTTTTTGATAAATATTAAATTATATGATGAAAATAAAGAGAGAGAAATATGATACATTGAAAGGCTCATGGCCACCCACACGTACCAACAAATGTAGATCTTGTAATAATAGAGAGGCGATAGAGAAAGTTAGATTTGGAAAGTTAGGTTTAGAGAGAGAAAGAGGGGTTTAGAGAGAGAAAGTTACTTTATTTAGGTAAAAGTAAAGTTAGAGAGAGCATGAAGGCTTTGTTTATTTGGGTGGTAAAGGAGAGAGAGAGACACGATTGGAATTAACCGGGCATTTTTGGGTTAAAATATTTTTTAGAGAAAAAGAGAGATTGGATTTTTTGAGAGAGAGAGAGAGAGGGAATGGATTTTTAGATAAAGATAAAGAGAGAGAGAAAGAGATTGGGTTTCTAGATAGAGAGGGAATGAGTTTTTTGAGAGAGGAAGAATGAATTTTAGAAAGAGAGAGAGATTGGATTTCTAAAGCGGGAGAGAGGATTTTAAATCTAAAAAATATTTTAGCATGTATTATTATAATTATTTGGCATACTACAAATAAAAAAAGGTTGAAGAGTGAAGATTAAATAAAAACATTAAATGGGCCGGGCTGGTCCTTATTGGGCCAAGCCTTATTGGGCCAACCTAAGGCATTTTTGGGCTATTGGGCCAAGCCTTATTGGGCCAACCTAAGGCATTTTTGGGCTATTGGGCCAGTCATGCCTACTAAGCAAAATTTCTGAGCCTTTTTCTGAGACGGCCCGCAACATTGTCTATAGTGGCCCATTCGTTAGAGGCCCGAAGCCTGTAAGCTGGCTTGTTAGCGGCTTGAAACCAAGCCTTGCTTGGAAGCCCGAGGTCCAACCCTATCCATTGACAGCCCTACTCACATAAGAGAGAACTTTCATTTTCTAGTGGCTTGTGAAAGAAGGCATGCATTTTTTACTAAAATTCATGGAAAGTGTTTTGCAAAGATTTTGATTGAAAGTTTTGAAAATTAAGAGATCTGATTTTCAAGTTAAAGTATGTATAAGAAGATTATGGAAGAGAAATGCAAGTATAATATAATTTCCATATTAATTTTATTTTGTGGGATTAGGTTAAGGAAGTTGAAGTATAAGATTCTAGCACATTCTTTTTAAACATGATGACTGATTTAAGGATTGTGTAGCTCAAATCTCTCACCCCATAGGTCTCTTATAATCAATGCTCTATATCTAATCTCCATAAGGATGGTTAACCCTAAAACACCCTAACCCTAGACAAAGTCTATAAAAGGGAGATCAAATCTCTACAATCTCTATACCTCTGTTCTCTCTCTCTCTCTCTCTCTCTCTCTCTCTCTCTCTCTCTCTCTCTCT
>NW_006500357.1:3100130-3110450 GCF_000471905.2 Amborella trichopoda | reverse complement strand
CTCTCTCTCTCTCTCTCTCTCTCTCTCTCTCTCTCCCATCTCTCTAAGAACTCTATCCTCTCTCCCTTAAAAACATTGAGGAAGAAATAGGGGCTCAAGCCTTTGGTGCCAAGAGGTGGCACGCCCCATGCACAAGGTATTGAGACCTTGAAGTATCCACATTATTCTATTGCTCTCATATTTGTAAGGGTAGTAGCTAAGGCTTTCTCATACTTTATAGATCTGAGGTAGATCATTGATCATGAGCGTCAATGGAGGATGAGACCTGGTGTAGGGTGTACTAAATCCTGTTGAGGTAATCTTCTGACATCTATATTTTGTGATTTGCAGTATTTTATTTCTTACGTTTTCTTGTTCCCATAAGCACTGTGTTGGTTTTATTCATTGAATAAAAGAAGTAATTAGTGGCAGCAAGTAAGAACCATTTTTTAATTATTTATTTGTTTATTTCAAACCATTTTTTAATTATTTATTTGTTTATTTCAAACCATTTTTTTATTATTTATTTGTTTATTTCAATTGATTTTTATTGTACTTGGACCTTTGTAAGTATTCTAGTCGATGAGAAAAAGAAAAATTAAAAATTACATACACGGTACTAGATCACCTTGTCCAATTTTCATGGGTATTAGAGCTAGATCATTTGCTATCATACTTTTTTATTTCACTCTTTTAGTTAGTTTTAGAATCATATATTAGAAAGCCAATGGCTTTTATGGTTGAGTGATGCATCTCCAGAAGAATTATTTGCACGTTCAAACACCAAGATGTATTATGCAGTTTAAGGTTTTCTATGCTAGTTGTGGAGCACTGAAATGAACAAGAAGATAAGGTATTTTTCTAATGTATACTTTAGTGATATTTTGTGTTTTTGAGAGTATGATATTTTTGCAAAATTTCAGTGGGAGATCATGGGGAAATTGAGAGTTACTGACTCATTATTGAGGGTTGCTAGTGCTGACCCTGCAAAATTCAGGAACTATATATTAAGTTCTATGAATTTTTTCATCATGCAAATACTTTTATTTCTACGAAATATTTGACTATAGCTCATCAAATTGAGTCCACTTTTAAACAAAATGTTTTCATAGAGAAATCTTTTGTGGTTTGAAAGATATGGTCATTTTATTGAAGGGTGCGCAAATGCTATTTTTTACAATGAAAAGTGTTTTTGTGATATGAATGTCAAAATTTTATTTTTATTCTTAAAAGAATATTTTGAAGCCTACACTGAATTTTAGTTGTCAATTTAAGTATATTTTCTAAAAAAAATTATTTGAGAGAGAAATATCCATGGGAAATAAATAGCAAAAATTTTTTATTGAAGAGGGGTCATCCTAGATTTCTATAGTTTGATGTGTTTCATTGAGACGTGAATATCTATATTTGTCACACCTATTTGAAAGAGTAATAGGAGTCATGCAGAATGATATTTTTTGTCATTTTGTGTTTACTTTCAAACATAATGGGTTTGAAAGGGAAATTCCATGTGATGAAAGAGAAAAATAAATTTTACTAGATAGTATTCAGCTTGCAATTCTACAGTATGACATATTTTGTGATATGAATATCACTTATTTATTTTCATGAAGAACAATATTTTTTAGTATTCACACAATGATGTCAACTTTTGGTTTTGAGTCTAGTTTACAATATAAGAAGCTTGAGGAAGAACTCCTTTGTAGATTGAGAGAAACAATTAATTTTATTGAGGGGTGTGTATCTTGATTTTCTGTTGTTAAAAGTATATTGTGATGTGAATGTCAATAAATCATAGACTCACTAATGATATGATTTGGGATGACACTTGGCATCATTATGTACTTTTGAGTCTATCTTAATAATTAAAAGTTGTAGAAAGAAACTTTGTGAGATATTATATTTTTATCAATGGATGCTCTTCATCTTCTTTGCAGCAAATCTAAAGATGTGACATGTTAAGGCACATTTTTGTACTCCTTATTGTGGAAGCCTTTTCAAGCTCATTCAATGTTTTATAGTCTATCCTGAGTATGATTTATAACATTGAAACTTCGAAAAGATATAATACAATGTTGGAAAGATATGACACACTACATGTGAAGAGTGCTCAATCTGGGAACTGCAGAAAAAAAAAAAGAAACACAATACCTATGAAAGAATTGTGGTTTCTATTCGTTGTGAAACAATGTGTAGAGAGCCTTGATGGCAACATAGAAACCCTGAGATCAGTGGGAAAGTCAAAATTATATTTTTTGAGTGATGACATGAAGAAGAGTATTTCTTCATGGTATGAGCAAGGGAGAATCCAAAGGCTGCAGAAGTGGATGCTTCATCAATGTGTAAAAATGATGTCCAAGTGATTCCTCATTAGTTATATGCTCTTTCAAGATCACAAAAGTTTGCTAACAAGCAAAAGCAAGGATAAAAAAAGCCTTAGTACTACACTACATAGTTTTGAGATATGAACTCTATCCCACGTTATATGGTTAGGTCACAAAGGGAGAGATGATTAAATAACTTATAGCATTTTTGAGTCTTACCTTCATTTTCCTCATTTTTATAATATCTTGTTTGTTTGTTTATGTATATGTATGGAGAGTATGGACAATAGTTGATAGGTACTAACAATTTTGAGAGCGCCATTTTTTTTTAATACCCTGTGTATTTGTGTCTCCTTGTGCTTGTGTAAACTACTTAAGGTAGTATAGCAAATGAAGATGTGGTTTGACCAAGTTCCATGGATGTAAGTATCAAACACAAGAGATGTGTATGACTCTTTCAAATATGTAACACAAAGAGAGTGTTCTTATAGAACCATATCTTGGTGACCATCCTCTCGATAATGTTGAGTGATATGGTATGTTGCATGTGATGAGGATCTCATGTTAAAGTCTCCAAAATTGCCAAAAAATATATATATTTTGGATATTTGTCAGATTTTGATAATCATCGTTTAGTCGTGTTTTATTTGGATAAAAACATAGACGGATTTCATATTTTGTTTTGTGCCTATAACAAGACTTGGTAGGTAGTTAAAGGTAAATGCGGTTAAATGATTTACAAAGACTTAGTATGTATTTTAAAATTAATTTGGACCATTTGTGAAAAACCTAGGTTAATGGGTATCTTTAAAACTTCATAGTCTTGGAAAGTCCATTAAGTTCTTTGATTGAAAATCATTCTAAACCGCCATGCTATTTTCTATCTATTGTTTGTGAAAATATATCAAGTCAAAGTGTTTTTTTATAAAAAAAGAAAAATATTGAGTTTTGAAAGCATTTTATAAATTTGAGAGAATGTGTCTTTTTATCTGTGCACTGGTTTGAAATAGCCATATGTCTTGACGCATGTTTTTATAAAACAGATTGTGTGATCTGATAGTCAGTTATTTAGAATTCTCGATTCGCTAAGATCATGAACCATGGGAAATGTCAAAGGATGATTATCTTGTTAGGTTTCCTTGACACCAGTGGAAAAGATCACTTGGCTTGTAAGAATTAACAACCAAGAAAATAGTGTGATTGAAACTTTGTGGTTCGGAAAGGGTTTGCATATTGCAAAACCAATGAGCATTGAGTTATTCTTACATGAGATTTGTTGTACTACCAGTGGGAGTATTTGATTGTGTTTGGTGGGCCAACTGGAATAATATAATATATTTGTCCACCATGGAACCCGGATATGTGGTACTAGTTGTATGGCTACAAAAGGGAGTAGCATGATTAAAGAACTCCTTTGAGTTGTTGAGATATAACCCCATGCGATGATGGTGTGTGATGATCTTTTGCGATAACATGTCCATGATTCGTGATGCTAAGATTAGGGCCACAAAAGCAATGGACTACGACTAGGTTTGGGGCGTGATCCGAGCATGGTTAAGGTAATGAATCTTGCGGAGGTTATATCCATAAATCCTTAGTGCAAGGATTGATGGTGAAAGACTTCGCCGAGGTTAATGTAATGAAAGATAATAAATGAGAAATACTTAAGAGAGATATTGTAACTGGGGGTAAGAATATGAAGAAGAGAGATTGTAAGGCTTTTAAACATCAAGTGGAAGATGTAGGGTTTTTGTGACTATTAAAGGCCTTATGAGAGCTTGTATTCAAATATTTGGCAAAGATGAACATAAACTCAGTAGGAGCATGGTCCTGCTGAACCAAGATTAGGCAAATACTATTTTCTGATATTCAGACTTGGCTTTGACGTGCTAGGCCAGTCGAGTTGGAAAACTCCTATTGCCTGGGCATAGAACAAAACCGATGAGGGTTTGAAAGGTCATCCTTTGATGAGGTTGGAGTTGCCCTAGAGAGTGAGTCAAGGGACTGTGTGACCCTTTTGTATGATGGTTGGCCTCTAAAGGGGAGGGTCGAAGCCTCATCACTGAACTATCACACGGCATATACATATGATAGCCGTATCGAGAAAGCGAGTCATTATTGAGGGTGAAGCATGTACATGTATGAGAGATCACCCCTATCTACCATAGAGTTGTGGGTGCATCAGATCTGTGTGACCTTGGACTCACCTCTAAGGGAGAACCTGTAATCTATAATCTGAGATTGTATTCCTGGCTTTCCCATACTTTGTAGAACTGAGATAGATCATTGATCATGTGCGTCATTGGAAGAGGAGACCCAGTGTGGGGTGTATTAAGTTTGGTTGAAGTAATCTTCCAACATCTTTCCTTTCTTATTCTCATAAGCATTGTGTTGGTTTTATTGTAATTAATGGCACCAAGTGAAACCCACTTTTTGGTTATTTATTTGTTTATTTGGTTATATTCATTGAATATAACGTGCTAAATCACATGGCCCAACTTTCAATTTGGGCATTTTTCAGTGTATTATTTATGTAAATTATTATATTGTGTCTATAAAATAATGATTTTGGAATCAAACAACCATAAAAATAGAGTTTCAGTCAATTAAAATGGTGTCTTTTTCACGGTTTTTATAATTTTCATCATTTCTTCAATTAAATTTGCATTATCGAATCATTTTTTATGAAATTTAGGGCGTTTCATAGTTTTTTTGTGAAATTTGGGGCATTTGACAGATAATCTAACCCTTTACCAGATCTGTATTTCAGAAAGTTATGTGTTGATTTTGGTCCGAAACATTGCTGCTGAAAAACCTGAGTTCGATCTAAAATTGAAGATTCTGATCAAGATTTAACGGCTAAGAGCTAGCTTGTGACATTGTAACGTAAGCCATCTCAGCCATCTACACAAATCTGATGGCAGAGACCAGAAGTCAAATATACCATATATGTGGGTGGGGTCATATAGAATGCCTTCCCATTAGAGAAATCCTTCAGGCAAAGTAGGGTGTCTATAGAATGCCTTCCCATTAGAGAAATCCTTCAACCAGAGTAGGGTGTATTAGAGAAATCCTTCAGCCAGAGTAGGGTGTCTATATAATTCTTCATCAAAATATTGAGCCAATGTCTTTGATTCCTCTCCCAATGCACCCTAAATATAAACGTGTTCAAAGCTTAAGCTACATTAAAAAATGTGTTCAAGCTTCTTGGAAAGTTTCTATTTTTCAATTTGATCTCGAGTTAATTTCTCCCAAAATCAAAATCTTTCTCAAACCAATTTCTTGTTTCATTTTCTTGATTTGTGGAACTAAATCATCCCATATCTTTCCATATTTTAAAACAAATCCGAAAATATATATATTAAAAGACGCACTTTCCATGTCCTTGTCAGCATCTCCTAATTTTTAGATTATTCGTAAACATAAATATTCTAATTTAATTTTAAAAACATACCATAGACCTTCTAGAAAATTCGAAACTAGTGCATACGAACCCATTCATAAAAAAAAAAAAACGAAAAAATAAGAAAAGAAAAAGAAATGAAAAGAAGAAGAAGAAGAAGAAGAAAAATACCTCCATATACCCTCTTCTTAGGTTTCATTTTCGTAACGGGGTTTGAAAACATATGAGCATAGAGACCCCACATAGTATATCTACTAATCCCCTTGACCAACTTTACCCTTTTGACCACAACTTTTTAGCCCAAACAAAAGTAAAAAAGACATCATTTTCTATTCATTTTTAAACCCCCCTCTCCCTCTTCCTGTGTCCTCTCTCTCTTATCGTGTTTCTAAATACTGAGCTATATGTATGGGTCGAGTTGGTTCGTTAACCTCATTTTGCCTAACATTCATAGAATAAAACTCCTCAAAACAACTAAAAAAACTAGATTAGAAGAGAGATGGGAGATTTATAAAGGATCATAAGAATGATGTCTTTTTTTACTTTTGTTTGGGCTAAAAAGTTAACTTCATTTTGCATAACATTCATAAAATAAAACTCCGCAAAACAACTAAAAAAAAAAAGAAGAGAGAGAGGGGGTTTAGAAAGGAACATAAAATGATGTTTTTGTTTTAAATTTTATTTAGGCCAAAAAGGTGTGGTTAAAAGTGCTAAAGTTGGTTTTGAAGTTAGAAGATATACTACGTGAGATCTCTATGCCACTCGATATGTTTTTAAACTCTGCGTCTAGATCCGTTGAGAAATAAAATTTTAAAAAAGGATGCATGGAGATATTTTCCCATAAAAAAATCATACATCTTGAGAGTTATGACTTCCTATGACCTTATGCTTTATCCAAAAACTATCCAACCATTATTCTCTACCTTCATCAAGTCTAAACAAAAAGTATGCAAAATCATGTTGCCTTTTGGGTCATAAATAATCAGAAAAGCCATCTTGCATTTATAGAACCAAATCATCCCATATCTTTCCATATTTTGAAACAAATCTGAGATTTTTTTGGGTAACTCAGTGGGGATGACGAGCACCTAGTGTTTTTTTAAAATTAGTAGTGGCTTTTTAATGTGCTAGGTGAAAATGAAAGCTTAGAACTTAGGTAGGGTAATAGTGGTACCACCATCACGACCTCAACCACTTTCTCAAAAAATCTGAGATTGGGTATTAAAAGACATTCCTTGTCCTTGTCACCATCGCCTAATTTTCAGATTCTTCATAGACAACTATTCTAATTTAATTTTAAAAACATCCCATAGACTTTCTAGACAATTCGAAACTAGTGCATTCCATCCTATTCATAAAAAATAAAATAAATCACACATCTTCATGTTCATCATGGAAGGCGATTAGAATTTTCTAAGATCCTATGGTAAATATACTACAATCAACACACTTTATCCAAAACTTTCTAACCATTATTCTCTACCTTCATTAGATCTAAACAAAAATTATGCAAAACCATCTCTGAATTTTGGGCCATAAAATAGTCCCTCAACACAAGTTCACTGCGAAAAGCGTCATGCCCTGTCCTGGTCTTACAAACGAACAAGGCATTTACCTTTAATCGCTTCGGCAAACTTTCTATGTTTTTCCTACAGCATTAAACTTATATACTTTCTCTTATCCAATCGTCCATTTTTCCTACAGCATTAAACTTATATACTTTCTCTTATTCAATCGTCCATTTTGAATGGAGGGCTAAGATTGCCCCAATCATAATATCATGTCTCTACATTATTTTATTTTAAATTTTGTTTCTATAAACTATTTTGACACCAAATTTTTGATGTCCAATCCTCTATTAAACTCGCACCAGCAAAAAATATAACAAAAATATTTCCAATAAACTAAAATGACCAAAATACCCTTGAAAGTTTCAAGGGGTATTTTGGCCATTGTCTTTTATCAAAAAAATATTTTTAATATTTTTAATAGGTGCACCCCAATGAGAAGATGACAAGTAACAAATTTCATATTCATACAATTTGTATAAAAAAAATTAAAAATAAAATACTTTGAGACATAGGATCTAAGATCAAACGGAGAGTAACTCTCTTGATCAAAATTGGATGGCTGGATACTAGAGAAAGCATAAATGTTCTATGCTGTAGGAGAAGTATAGAGACCTTTCCCTAATCCTTTATCCAAAGTTAGTAATGTTTTGGAGGGAGACTTGAAAATGTCATTGACAAAGTCCACACCAATTTTTGTCCCATTTAGAACTCTGGTGGTTCATTTTGCTCAGTAACAGCGAAGCACATGTAGGGCTCTCTAACACTTGCGGTGAACTTGACTCCTCTCATATAAACCCCTTCAAATTGTATGGCTGTGTTCGAATACTCGAGCGAGCCAACCCGGACTAGCCCGAGTAACATGGGCTCACCACCACCCTGGCTAGCCTGAGTATCCCAAATTTGGTGGTTAAGCATCGGGATATTAAAAAAAATTCAAAAAAATTCTAAAAATCCAACAAATAAGAAATTTATTGTAATATATTTCTTTATGTTTTTTCATCATTTTAGCACAAATTGGAAAGTGTTTTGGCCATGAATACTTATTTTTACATTTTCTATTCTTTTTGGATTATTTCTAAAATACTACCGATCATAAATTGATATTTTTTCAAAATCCATTTTTCACTACTTATAAAACCCCCTCCCCCCCTTTTCATATTTAATTTTATTTTTGGATTCTAAAACCCTAAAACACACTATCCCAATACACCATTAGACACACTCAGCCATAATCATGCCCAAACTATAGTCCGACCTAGAATATCCCTAGAATATAATATAAATTCCAAATATCTCATTTTAGGAAACCATTGATCCTAAATATCCCTTTCTAGGAAACCAAATATCTTTAGTATAGAAACTTAGGAAATCAAATAATCCCTTAAAATTCCCTAGATCATAAATGTCTCATTTT
Source organism: Amborella trichopoda (assembly GCF_000471905.2). The sequence goes on along the minus strand of NW_006500357.1, from coordinate 3,101,759 downwards.
ATGAAGCCAAATAATCCCAAACACTCATGTTAGGTAGGTCAATACTGTAGAATCCCCACTTAGAAAACCAAACTTCTAGATTAGGCAGTTTTTATAACCTGAAATGGAGAATTCACGTATCGCGACCCTCTAAATGCATCCAAATTCGATCAGACCACCACCATTACACTCAGTAAAAATGTTTTGATCAATCCAGGTAAAGGTTTTGACTGAGATTTCTCAGCACCACCATGTGGAGTATGGAAAACATGTGCCAAAAATTGCGACGCATGACACGTGGCACTTTCATACTAGTTCGGACCACTGCCTTCCTATATTTTAGTGTATTTTGCCTACACGAGTCATTTGTTCAGCCATTTCTATAAAACTAAACCCAAACAGAAATCCTAACCCCAATTCTAGTCATAGAAACCCGACAGCGCTCAAACCTAGCTTTAGGCCATTGAAACTCTAATTTTGGAGCCTTGTCCAACCAACTTCAGAGACCAAAATCAAACCTTTTCAGTCATCATGTAGACGCCCCATTTTAAAACTGACAAATTCTGTGGTTTTCTGAACCCTTAGGACCACATTATCCTAGCAAACCCCTAGATCATAGACCACCATAGTCCATACTACCTATCTTGTGATCCAAAATCCTGCAGAATACCATGTTTTAGTAAAATAATCATTAAAATAGCAAAATAAATTGTTTTGACCCAAATTTTTGCCAGCAGTATCACAAGAGCATGTAGATCAGATCTAAACTAAAAATTTTCAATTTTGGACAGGTTTGGTCTAAGCGACCACTTAGTGCCGCCCAGCCCAGACTAGGCGACACACCCTCGCCTGGGTGATGCTCCCAGTGTCTCCCAGCTCAGACTAACCCAAACTCGATGATTTTTGGTAGGCAACATCAGTCTTGAACAGGAATCTGCCGTTTTGAGTAGATTTGGTCTAGGAGACGATCCTAGTGTCGCCCAGCCCATACTGACCCAAATTCGCTGATTTTTAATAGGCAACATCCTGACAGCTCCAAGTCGGTCCTGAACTGGAATATGCCATTTTGAGTAGATCTGGTCTAGGCGAAGCTCTCAACTAGATCCCCTGAGCCAGAAAGAGGAGAACCCATCACCATATGTGTGTAAGACGGTCCGACAACCGGAATTATGGGAAAAACCTATAACTAGGGGGGCTGAGTTTGTCAAAACTCAATCTGAAAAGTGTGTGCAAATAAAATATCCCTATCTACCTCGTTAAATCAATTGCACGGGTAAAGATCAGCAAATAAAAAACACCCCATAACTGGGGTAGTGAAAAAAAAAATAAAATAAAATTGGGTGAGCGACTCTTCTCATGTCGTGCACATGGTACATGCTGTGTCGCCCAGCCAAAAGAAAAAAAAAAAAAGGAATTTTTTTTTTGGTGGGCGACACTACCCCTATCACCTAGGCGGCATAGACTATGTCACGCAGCCAAATATTTTTTTTTAAAAACAAAAATTAAAATAAAGAATTTTTTTGGGCGACATAACTTGGTCGCCCGGGCGGCATAGCTTGTTTCACCCAGCCAAAATTTTTTTTTTTTTAGGCGACACTACTCATGTCTCCAGGGCAACACAGCTTGAGTCGCTCGGTTAAAAAAAAAAAA
>NW_006500357.1:3083590-3099386 GCF_000471905.2 Amborella trichopoda | reverse complement strand
TTATTTTTTTGTGTCGCTCAACAAAAAAAAAAACGTTTTTTTTTACGACAACAATAGTGTTACCTAGGCAAAACAATGCATGTCATCCAACTAAACTCCCCTTTTCCTATTTCCTGAAAAAAAATGAAAAAAAGTTTCAAAAAGATAATTCTCCTTGGGGGCATGAGCATAACCTGCCAACCAAAATCACAATTAAGGAAAACGTCAAACTTGTGCGACGTAAAAGATCCAAGACCGAAAAATGTCAAACTCATGCGATGTTAAAGCGTCGAGACGGGAAAACTTCAAACTCGTGCGAAGTAAAAGAGTCGAGACAGAAAAAAGTCAAACTCGTGCGACATAAAAGAGCCGAGACAGGAAAATGTCTAACCCCATATGACGTTAAAGGGGCGTGTTTTCAGAAAACGTCTAGCCCCCTATGATGTAAATGGTCGGGTGTATACGTCTAACCCCGTAGGACGTAAAATGTCGAGTGTATTCTGAACACGTCTAACCCCATATGATGTTAAAGGTCGGCTATATTCAAAAAACGTCTAGCCCTGTATGATGTAAAAGATCGGATGTATTCAGAAAATGTCTAGCCCTGTATAAAATAAAAGGTCGAGTGTATTCGTCAAGTCCCGTATGACATAAAGGGTCGGGTGTATTTGTCCATCGCTGTATGACATTAAACTGCATAGAGGGCTCCATGCTTGCAGGAGCTAAAACTGCTAACTAAATACTTGTTTTTCGAAAAACCTTTCTCATTTCAAAATTTTCACTATATGGCTTGTGTTTTCAAAAACTTTAATTTTGTTGTTAAAATCGTGACCTGCCCAAAGGTCCGGGTTCTATTTCAAAATTTCCCCCTTATTTTCAAAATTTCTAAAATGAATTTTTTAAAAAGAAGGAGCTTGGACACCCGTATATGATGATTACAGCGTTACTGCCTCATCTCTCTCTTCAGAATTGACCAGGCAAACCTTTTCTTAAACAAGCAAAGCCAATAGAAGACCTTAGGAAACCCTAAGGAAATCAAAGAAAATGCCAGGTTTAAGAATTTGAAATTGTGAAAGCCCCTGAAGTTAAGTGGCATGGGCAAAAAATCCAACTCGAGTTTCAAGCTTGTGTAACTCACTGACATCTCACGCCGAAAACCCTAGGATGAAAATGTCCTAAGTGGGTGAGCGGGGAGCGCAATGTCTTGGAGGGATAGTTGGTGTGCCCCCTGACCACGAAACGTTAGGTTAAAATTTAAAATGTCTACATTAACCATCTCGCTCACTTGCCCCTTGAAGGACAAGGAGTGTCTACTTCTTTACCACTCACATGTCTCTCGAAGGACTTGGAGTGTCAAAGAGGGGCAACGGTAGACACCCCATTTTAAAATTGAAAAATTTTGTAGTTTTCTTGAACCCTTAAGACCACACTATCCTAGTAAACCCTTAGATCATAGACCACCATAGTCCATATTGCCTACCATTTTGATCCAGAATACTACAGAATACCCTGTTTTAGTTAAACAATCATTAAAAATAGCAAATTAACTTGTTTTGACCCAAATGTTTGCTAGCAGTATAACAAGAGCCTGTAGAACAGACTTGAACTAAAATTTTTTGATTTTGGGTTGGTTTGGTCTGGGCGACACACTTGGTGCCGCCCAACCCATATTGGGTGACACACCTAGTGCTGCCCAAGACTGAGCGACACTCCATATGTCCCCTGGGCAACGCTCGTAGTGTCTCTCAGCCCAGACTGACCCAAATTCACTGATTTTTGGCAAGCAACATCATGACAGCTCCAAGATCAGTACTGAACTGAAATCTACCTTTTTGAGTAAATCTGGTCTAGGTGATGCTCCTAATGTCACTTGGCCCAGACTGACTCAAATTAGCTGATTTTTGGCAGGTAGGATCCTGACAGCTCCGAGATCAGTCCTGAACTGGAATCTTCCATTTTGCGTAGATCTGGTATGGGTGACCTCCTAGTGTCACCCAGCCCAGACTGACCTAAATTAGTCGATTTTTAGTAAGCAGCATCCTGACAGCTTCATGATCAGTCATGAACTAGAATATACCATTTTGAGCAGATCTGGTCTGGGCGATGCTCCTAGTATCGCCCAGCCCAGACTAATCCAAATCAGTCGATTTTTGGTAGGCATCATCTTGACAGCCCCAAAATCTGCCTTGCATCAGAATCTGCTAGTTTTGAGTAGATTTGGCTTGGGCGACACTCCTAGTGCCACCCAGCTTTGACCGCTCCAAAATGGCAATTGTTGCATGCCAAGCCTTCCTAAGCCATTTTTGGCCAGGTTCAATGAACTTGGACGATTTTAGGTTGGGCAACACTCCTAGTTCGCCCAAGCCTTTGACCACCAAAATGGCAGTCCAGGCTAGGAAATCTGCTAGTTATGGCATGTTGCCCTTTCCAGACGGTTTTAAGTCTATAGAAGTGTGATTTCGTGGTTGTTTGTGAAGCTAAAAATTTGAAACCCTGAATAGACCCTGGTTGAGATTTTGAAACCCTAAGCTAAGAATTTGAAACCCTGATTAGACCCTGGTTGAGATTTTGAAACTCTAGGTTGAGAGTTTGAAATCCTGATTAGACTCTGAAAAGACTCTTGAGAGACCCTGGTTGAAACCCAAGACCTAAGAAACCTAGACCTAGGAAAACCCTAGTTTTGAGCCATCCTTATATCAAGAAAGACATTCAACCAAGCCAAAGATTGGTCAAAACCTGAAGAGAGATAAAAGATGACGAACAACATATATCCAACCGGTTCTGACATGGGAGAGGCCTCGAACCCTCGAGAGTCCCAGGCCATCTGGCCTGGTTTGGTACTTTTTCTACTCTTTATGCTTTTCCTTTTTTGTTTTACTCATTTTAATTAAAAATAGTCAGTTTTTATTGCTTTTTATATAGTATTTCGTATTTCCGATCAATGTTGGCTCTGCCACTGATCTAAGAGTAGATTCGCTCATTTATGAGTAGATCTGGCCTCATATTAGAATTCGATTGTCCCCAATATCTCTATCTTCTTTTAAAAAAAATCAGTTTGTGGTATTCAGATCTAAGGGATATTCCTCTGAATACCTGTAACAATCCTAAACTTTTGAAAAAAAAAAAAAAAAAAGAAGAAGAAAATAAACTTTTAATACATGATGATTCGTTTGAACATGATGGTCCTTAGGGACCATCTCTACTTTTCAAAGCTTTTCGTTTAAAAGCTTTGTTGCTTCTTTGCGCTTGTCACGTCCACTAAAGGACGTGGGCTTTAGTCGTTTAAAGCGTAAGCTAACGCTCACACCTGTAACGTAATAAAAGAATAAAATAATATATTAGTAGAATTTAAAGTCAGAGAGATGAGGACTCCTACCTTAGAAAACTTATGAGATTTTTCTCTCTGGTCGAAACACAGTGAACTCCTCTCTCTAGCCAAATTTTTATCGGAAGCTCCTTCTCAAGTATTTGTGGGTAAGTGACATCGTCTTCCTGAAAAATAGTCTATTTCTAATAAATAGTGATATTTTCGTCTAGGATCTTTATTTTATCAGTTTTATGTGTAAGTGACCTCATTGTCTCGAAAAATAATCCATTCTTTTTAAAAATAAAATGAAATAGTTATTTCTGCTTATTATCATGAATTTTAGACGCGATAAATTTTATGCGCACGTGACCTCATTATCTTGAAAAATAATCTTTTTAATAAAAATTGTGATAATTCCGTATTCTTGAATTTCTGTAAGAGTTTTTCTATACATATTAAATTGGCAATTATGCTGGAATGCCTTTACAAACTGCTACCTTTCTAAATTTGAGCCCAAAATATTTGATTGGTTATTTTTGAAATATTATAGAGAGTGACTGTTATTAATGGTTTAAGTGAAATTCATATTAATGGTTTCAGTGATATATTGAGTACATGATATTGCTGCTTTCGAATGTTTAAAGAGATTTAGAAATAATTTAAGTATGCAAGTGGACTCATCCGGTTCGCCGGTGAGGTATAAGTGGACCTATCTGGGACGCCGGTAGGGATTAAGTGAGCTCATCCGGTACGCCGGTGAGGTATAAGTGGACCTGCAGGGATTAAGTGGACCTATCTGGGACGCCGATAGGGATTAAGTGGACCCATCAGGACGCTGATGTGGTATATAGGTGACCTACTTGGGACGCCAGTAGGGTATTTTGTGAAATCCTTTGAATTATGTACTGCCGTTAAAAGTGTTATAAGCATTTCAATTACTCGGATTATACTTAATTATGCATTTATTGAAAGTGAAACTGTTGATGCATTTCTGTTAATAGATCTCATTTTGGAAAATATTGATATCTTTCAAACATGATTATTTTTGGGATTATGATGATCACTTACTGAGTAGCCAAACTCATCAAACTATGGTAAACATTTTTCAGGATAATTGCGGATTCATTTTGAGTGCTAGTCAAGATCAACCTTGGAAGATACTGTTGTTGTGCTAGCTTTCTTTATTTACTTTGTAAGACCTCGCCACTGTAAATTTGTCCTATCAATAGATGTATATATGTTTTGCCTGTCACATCTCAGGAATAACAGTATTGTAAATTCTTGGGGTGTGACAATGCCACATCAAAAGCCCTAGATTTTTCATCGTAAACACATCAAAAGCCCTAGATTTTTCATCATAAACACATCAAAAGCCCTAGATTTTTCATCGTAAACACATCAAAAGCCCTAGATATGAAATTCCTAAGCATCTCTCATTACTTTCCTTCAATAAGGATCATTAGCTTGAAGATGGAGAGTAAGGACTAGTCTTCACCGTCTAATCGAGTCCCAACTCTGGGTACCGAGCTTAAAGGCAGGCCTTCTAGGTTCTTTTCTTCTTTTCTTTTATTATTTGATCTATTTTACTACTTTCCTATCATTATTTTGTTTTCTTTCTTAGTAGATATACTCTTCTTACTTTTTTTCTTTTATTCTCTTTATTTTCATTGTCATTCAGCTTTATTATATTTGATTAGCCTTTTAGGATATTATGTTCATCTGTATTTACTTTTATTCATGTTTTCTTGCTTTCTTTAGTAGTTTATTTTTTATGTTCTTTTGAGTTATTCTCTATTGTCTATATTTATTTCAGATTTCACACTATCTAAGCCAATTAGGCCATTGATTTGCAAAGAATAGGCTCTTAAGGTTGATTTCTTCATAGATTTGAATTTGATGGGACCCAACTCTCTCAACTCTTTTAAATAACTATATGTGTGCACAATCTCACATGGATTGGACTTCTACTAGTTTGACTTGTATGGAATTCAACTATATCTAGTTTGGCATCCACCATGGGGCCAGTCAAGCTTTGATTAACACAAAATCCAGTTATAAACACGTCAATATCATCTCTGAGAAGTTCCTGGTTTTACAGCCATAGTCATTTCAGAGGACATAAGACTTAACAAGAAGCATCTCCGTCCACTCCAGACTCGCCCAGGTTTTGGAAGTGCTCAGTGTCATAGTTTGCAGTGCAGAAAGCCTCTGTTCTACGCCCTGTCCTGCAATGTAGTTGGTAAAGACCACATATAAGCTCTTTTAGCACCTGTCTTTCGCTACTGAGCTCTTTAATCCACCATTTTGATTTTTGTTAGCTCGTATTCCCTCTATTTTATCCATGTGCTTAGCCTCTCAATGTCCTAGTTTGCACTTTCACTTTTAAAATTGTTCTCTAACATATTTTTCCCTTTTTTACCTCTGCTTTAGATTTAGTCTTACATAAATAAATTAAAAAAAACAAAAAAAAAGACAAAAAACTTTCTTCATTATTGCCATATGTGATTTCTTGTTTTACTTTATTTTCACAAAAAAAGAAAAACAGTCATTTCTATCTTCTCTAGTTTGTTCTTTACAATATTTTGTTCCATTATAAATAAATAAATATTTCTACATGAAGATTTACCTATGTTTGTTTTACTGATTTTAATAATCAAGATTCTAAAAAAGGTATTTTATACAAATCTTTATTCTTTTATTCTGGAACAAGAAGGATTTGTAGACAAACATGGTAATATCAAATTTTCAGAAGTAAAGAAATAAGATTTGTATAAAATCCCTTTTTAAGAATCTAGATTGTTAAAATCAATAAGACCAACAAAGGTAAATCTTCATGTAAAAAGTCACGAAATTTGTCTAATATTTTTACCAATATTCGAAAAAGATGAAGTTAAAAGATGGATTAGCAAAAAATAAAAATAAAAAAAGAAAAGAAAGAAAGAAAGACATTCACTAAAGGATGAAACTTTGTATAAAATCCCCACTTCTGGTACCAAAGCCCCAGGGCATTTCTACGCTTTTAGTCTGTTTGTTTTCTCATTGGTTTGCTTGTCGAGTCTCTCATACGCTCCCTACAAAAGTGTGGTGGGGATTTGATGTATATTTATTTTAAGCATATTTTCAGAAGTGTTTAAGTTCTTTCAGTAAATGTTTAGTTTTGTTGAATCCAGTTTATCTCCTTAGAATCTAAACTATTAGTTATGGCTTACTATTTTGGAACTAAACTCCTAAAACGAGATGATCTATATGATGCAAATGAAACCAATAAGTATGCCATATATTAATCTTCTCAGAAAGGAGGTAATCATTACAATTTTAGTGATCTTGTCACAGACAAAACACTTGAGCAAGATATGTTTGATGATCAAAAGATGGTATCAAAAAAGTGCGAAGCAGCGCATTTCCCTATTGAAGAAATTGTCATTTGGGGACTATTCTTTCGAGATGTAGAAAAAAAGAAACATAATATAAACAAGTATATATATTGAAGAAGGTTTATTAAAAAATTGGTATGTGTCAGTTTTCAAATGTATTAACAAAAGATGTGAGCCCCATGTCATCGTTTGGATAGATATGGATACATATCTCATAGGGATATGTATCTCCTGATTAGAAGTCGTATGGATGTATATATCTTGATTATGATAAGTTTAGGTATCCTTGATATGTATGACAGGTATAAGTATCTATCTGTGACTGTTACTAGCCATATATTTATATGAGTATTTTGTATTCTTTAGTCAATCAATATACATAGAGTTCTTTACAGTATTCTAAGATTATATCATGGTTTCAGAGCCATAGACTCCTCAACCTCAGATTTGAGTTTGCTCAGCCTATTCGCATCGGGGCTTCAGATTCATTCCAAAAATTTAAGTACTTTCTGCCTGACGTTATTGTTGCTTCCTCTCTTCGCCTGCTACTGCTGCTGCCTGATAGGTTGTTGTTGTTCTCTCACGCTCTCGAAACTCACGTTGTTGTTTGATCTACCAACTAGAGAGAAAACTCTCATGTTGCCACACATTGCCAAATATATATCCATAATATCCATATTCATACATTGCCACAAAGGCTTCTAATCATACAAAATATTGCACGGAAATAACCCCTTTATACTTTATTTACCCAAGAATTCCCTTTTCCCTTTGCACGAAATTCCTCATCTATTGCTCTTGGATGTGGTTATAGAGACTTGTTTGATGAGAACATCTGCTCAAGCTTTAAAGAGAGAAAGAAAGTCACCGAATTAAACCCTAAGAGTCCCAAGATTAGCAGTTGATCATATATTGATGCCTCGGTAAAACTCAATTGAAGCAAGCACCTTCTTCTCTTTGCCATTGTCTGTCACTTAAAGCCTGCTTCTCTTTGCCATTGTTCGATAATTAAAGCTTGCTTCTCATTGCCACTGTCCATCAAATAAAACCTACAAAAATATATCAAATGATAAGAGGACCCCAAAACCATAGAGCGTCAGACCCGTCTTGACATCCTCGGCCATTATCTTGACTGAGTAACTGACCATTATCCATACCTATCATTCCCATGCTTCGTTATTAGCAGCCAAGTATTCCAGAACAACAACACGCAGTTGTTGCTGCTGTCTCGATGTCACATGTGCCACTGCAACATTTTTCTTTACCCTTAATGATGCTTTAGATCAACCTCGTTTTGGTTGTGATAACTTTTCTGATGATCGAACTTTTCGTTACTCGATCTTGTTTGATGATTAGGTTCTCTATTATTCGATCACGTGTAATCTTTTTTAATGATTGAGTTCTCTATTACTCGATTCTATCTGTTCTCTAGTAAGTCGTGTTTCGACTCTCTGATCTGAGCCCTTCTGAAGAGTTGTGTTTCAACACGTCTGTTCTATGGTGAGTCGTGTTTCGACTCATCTATTTTCAGACGAGACATGTTTCAACTCATTTGTTCTCTGATGAGTCATGTTTCAACTCATCTGTTCTTTGTATGATCAGAGTCTGTTTTTATGTTACTCGATCATGTCTGCTCTGGTGCTCTAGTCTACGAGATGCTAAATTAGCCTCGGATCCATACTGAGTTTTGTTGATTCTTCCAAGTACCATTCTTTTTCCTTTGTTGTCTCGACTATTGTTCTCTCAACTGTCGCGAATGTTTTTGTCTCTAGTGAAGATCTGCAAATTTTTGTGTGATGGCTCGAGCCTACTCGGTTCCTGAGGCTTATTGATATGTCATTGCTCAAGCATGTCATGTTCACTTGCTGATCTGTTTTGGATCTTATTGTTCTAAACTCTGAATCTAAGGTTCAACTGTGCTTGTTGATCAAGCAATCTAAAGCTGTGCACCTGAAGTTGGTTAAGCAACTTAAAGCCTAATGTTGATCAAGCATATGAAGCTATGCACCTAAAGATCCAACTGCTCAATTCTCAAATTGTTGTTCAAACTCTAGATGCTCTCTCTAAAAATATCTTGAGTTTGAGGAGAGTGTTATCGTTTGGATTGATATGGATACATATCCCGTAGGGATATGTATCTACTGATGAAATTAGGTCGCACAGATGTATATCTTTTGATTATGATAAGTTTAGGTATCCTTGATATATATGATAGGTATAGGTATCTATTTGTGACTTTTACTAGCATATATTTATATGGGTATTGTGTATTATGTAATCAATCAATATACAAAGAGTTCTCTGCGGTATTATGAGATTCTATTACCCCCAATTTTTTATAAAGCCGAAGAAACAGATCTGAAATATTCACCAAGCTTCAAAGATTATGCCAAGACAAAAGAAAAAGAGAAACAGATAAATTGGGATGAAGAAGATGAAACAAAATGGTTGAACAATCTATTGAATGACCATATCCCTATTATTAAGCTCAACAAAGAAATTGGTGAGTGTTTTAAATCCTAAATCAAAATGATTCATCCTAGACACTCCCCAGCCTCTGAATTTTCCACTAATAATTCCATTTCAGAAGACCCATAAATTCTGACTCTTCTGAAAATCCGACTTAGAAAATTCCGACTCTTCTGAAAGTCCAAATGTTCTTCCTCAATTTTCTAGAACTCCTTCTCTCCAATTTTCTAGAACTCCTCTTCATTCATTTATTTTGAACAAGAAGGATTTGTAGACAAACATGGTAATATTAGATTTCCAGAAATAAAGAAAGAAGATTTGTATAAACTCCCATATTTAGAATCTAGATTATTTGAATAAGTAAGACAAATAGAGGCAAATCTTCACGTATAAGTTCAAAGAATTTTGTCCAGTATTTCATTTTTCGAAAAAGATGAAGTTAAAACATGGATTAGCAAAAAATATCAAAATGTGCATATTGGGCAAATTGATATTTTAGTTCATACACACTTTAACTATAATATAAAAGCGGAGTATTTGGTGCCGTTACTAGATATTTGACAGGTTTCTTAGGAAAAAGATTTACTTCTCAATTTATAAATTTTTTAGATAAAGACAGAATGAGTACTGTACAACCTAATTTTTCTCTCTGTTTAAATGATGAATTTATAACAAAAACTTTTCTTATCTGTATAGAAATTAAATGCATAGATTTGTTACTAGGATCAATATACGCCAGTGTTTAAAAAATCGTTGATCAGATCCGAAATCGGGCGATTTGATTCAGGTATTGGTTAGACCGTTTTGTATCTGACCATAAATGGGATTTGGATGATTTGCTACTTAGAATAAGAGAGAATCAGATTGATGACATCACGAATCGGAACCTTGAATCGCCGAATCTCACATCATTGAACCTTGAATCTTTGTTTTAAAAGAATGATCCAATTGTTTTTAATTGAGATCCAATGTTTTGGAAGACCACTTGGGGTTTGAGGAAAAGGACAACTTACCTCTCGTGGGGTCCATAGCTACCTACCTGACGCGTGTTATGCTCATCAACCCCATGCACGTCCATTTCGTACTTTAAAGTCGATTATATTGCATTCTAAGCGCTCATTTCCTCTTACAACTCAGCGATGTGGGATTAATTCTTTTTGACCTTCTCCTCAATGTGCCATGTAATCACCATTTTAGATCTTCTGCCCAAAGTGCCATTAATATATCTATCATCTTTCTCTCTCTCTCTCTCACTCTCTTAATAACCACTGTGCCACCTAAACACCATTGCCATGAATATCTCTCTCTAAAAAAGTGCCTAAATCACATAACTACCATTGCCAATTATCTCTCTCTCTTATACGAGGATATAAATTATATTCTATAAAATGAAATCGTCTACAACATAAAATTTATTTATTATTAAATTAATTATATTAAATTTTTTTATAATTTATAGAAAGGTATCGTACATTTAATTAAGTTTACAATTACAAAAAAATGAATTACATAAAATAAATTTACAAAAATTAATATTATAACTTAATTTAAAAGATATTTTAGATTATGTAATGTACTATTTTTTCTTATAGTTGAAAATAAAAATTTTAAATTAGATGATATTATAAGACATTTTAGATTTGTTCTCATTTGTATAGTAAAATAATTATAAATTATAAATCAACAATTTCAATTTCAATATATAATATTATAATAGGTTTGGATAATTTTGGATGAGTAAAGTGAATTAATAATATTTGATACTTTGACGTGATACTAATTCTATTTTATATGGGGAATTGTTTTTTAATATTATAATATATAAGTGTCTTCTAATATTTTTAAATTATTTTGATGTAAGATTCTAATACTTTACTATAATAAATAATTATACAGACATCTAGATAAAACGTCTCAGTATTCACCTATTTTTTACAAAGTAATGAAAGTACATAATACATCACTCCTAATTACGTTTAGAAACTAAAAGAACACTATTTTTAGAGATTTATAGTGATTTTTTGAAAAACAATTGAGACAAAAATTGTCGATTCCGTCGATTCTTCGATCTGATCCATCGATTCTCCAATCCGACACGGGTATGGGTGAGGCCGATTTGAGTCACTGATCCAATTTTTTAGACCTTGGTATACGCTATTGTATTGTCTCGGTGTATTTTTTATTTAACAGATAGTGCAGTCACTTGTTCTAAATTGGATTATGGAATTCATTTTCCCAAATATCCAAGTTATGTAAATGAATTAGGAACTTCTGTAAATTCTAAAGGTTTTATTACAGGTCTTCGTGCTATTTTTGAATATTTAGAATAAAAAAATTTCAAAAACGTAAAACAGATTTTAAACCATTTTCAAGAAACCCTCACAAATCTGATATTAGGTTTTCTACAATTTCTTTGGTTCCTCCAAAACCCTTATATTGTATAGAAATCTTTTCATGTTCTCTTCCACCTATATTGCTTACTGCTCAATTGAAATTCTCCAATAAAACCCATCACCAGTTCAGCAACAGAAGTTCAGCCCAAACAAAAATATTAATAACAGTAAAAGTGGAGAATCGTAATGAAGAAAATTTGGTAGTAGATGGAAAATGGTCGCAAAAAATGGCTTATTTCACGACTACTCGTGATCAACTTGAATTAGAAGTCCCAAATTTAAAAGCTAATGATAGTTACTTGCTGCTACAAAATATGGATTCTCAAATACTTGAAGCCCAACGATCAAATTGTTTAATTCATTGGACATCTTACGCTGAAAAACATATATCTATCATTGAAAATCAATTGAAAGATATACAAAAAAACTTGAATTGTTGGCAAAAGTTAAGATACATAAAGAATAAGAAGCTCTGAAAGGGAAACAAAAGATAATGAGTATTCATGATGAGCACTTAAAACTATTTGAAAATAGAGAAACACATAAGAAAAAGAAAGTTGAAGGAGCTCGATCGTTTTTTCTTCATCCTAAAAAAAAATCAATTAATGAATGAAGAAAGTGTCGAGATTTTCAAAATTACTTCTTAGACAAAAATGATAAGAGCTTCAAAAGATGGGCAAATTATGATGCTAAATATTGGCAGGCTAAGCAATTATAAAGCTGAGCAAACCATTGTAAACTCAGAAGATGGGCAAATAATGATGCAATAACCCGAGATGCAGGAATGTTACAAGGAGGATCTCCATAGTGTTGGCTTGGATTAGCAGAAGATGAGAAAAAATACATCAGATATAGGGGGTTAAATGAATTCGGAGAAAATGTATACAGGATTTGTGGTTAATCATCCAGGCCAGTCAGCATTGGATCTAATACTATTATCAAGGAGAAAATTGGCCGATATAGATGATTTTGAACTTTTCTTTGATGATTTTAGTATTGAATGCTATGTGCAACACCACATATTTGGCATTCTTGCTGGGGTTTATAGCAGAAATGGTGATAAAAACAATATCCGCTAAGGGAACAATGGTAAAAGCACTAGTTTTAGCAGATATGATTGGCTTTGCCCCATCAAAAGTTAAAAAATTATATTTTAATATAAATTCCCTTAAACAATTTCCAAAAATAACTGCCAGAGGATATAATAATATTGAAGGAGCAAAAACCTATAATATCCCAAGATTTCAAAAGGTGCACAGAAAAAGATCTTTTAAGCCCTATAAATTTTATAAAAGAATTAATAATTCAGCTAACTAATATTAAGGATATTACAGAAAATTATAGAAATGTTGTGTTGAGCAACCCTAGAAAAATGGGACAAAGACTCGCCTATGGCTCATATTCTCACTCTTCAAAATATACCAATTTAGAGCAAGACTATTCGAATGAATAAAGAAGATGAAATCTATTTGAAAAATTAGATTAATGAATTGGTAGAAAAGGGTTTAATTAGGCCAACAATCAAATTATTCATGCACAACCTTTATTGTAAGGAATCATAGTGAAGGAAAACGAGGAAAAGCTAGAATGGTGATTAATTATATTGTTCTTAATAATGTTACTATGGACATAACATGACCTTTACCCAACAAAGAAAAATTGAAACAAAGGGTAGTAGAAAAGAAAATATTTTAAAAGTTTGATTGCAAATCAGGTTATCATCAAATCAAGATAAAGGAAAATGATATCCACAAGACAACCTTTTCTACTTTTGAAAGACTATTTGAATAAATGGTCATGCCATTTGGCCTAAAAAATGCTCCCTCATAGTTCCAAATGAGGATGGACTCCATTTTCAAACCATATGTAAAGTTTATTGCTAATTATATAGATAATTTTTTTTTCTTTTTCTTTTTAACAGTGTGTAGAAGCATGTAGAACATCTTAAAGTCTTTGCTTAGTTAGTTCAAGATCATGGAATTGGTTTATCTGCTTCAAAAGAAAAATGCTCTAAATGCCGTTGAAATCCTCGGAGTTCAGATATTAGAAGGAAAAAATTATAATGCAGCCTCATGTTAATAAAAATTGATTAATTCGCTGATTAGCTCCAAGACAAGCAACAATGCCAGAGATTTCTCAATTGTATGAATTATGTTTGGGATTCTACTCCAGCATTATCAGAAAAAACAAAAAATATTATAGATTATATGATGAAAGAACCATTCACATGGAATGAGAAGGCTATTGAAGAGGTAATTCAATTAAAATCACTAACCCAAAACCTTCCTCATTTAGGTCATGCATATCATGCTCCTTTTATTCTCAGTACAAATGCTTCCTCAAAAACTTGGGCAGTTATGCTATTGAAAACGGAAGAAAATGATGAAAAAATTTATGCTTATACCGGTGGCCAATTAAAATATCTTGAACTGAATTACTGGTCTACTGAAGAATTTATTTTAAGGACTGATTCTGTTAACCTAGCTAGTTTATTAAAGAAAAAATTGATATCTAGCCTTAAATTACAGAGATATGCTTGGTGGCAATTTTTATTGTCACAATATACTTTTCCTATTTAAGGAATACCAAGCAATGACCATAGCATTTCATATGCCTTAACAAGGGAAATCAAAATGATAAGAATGGTTCGTAAACCTCCCAGAGAGTGGATTACTTATCCTGTAAATACTCCAGAAGAAAGGTCAAGATTTTGCTAGTAAATAAGAGATCTTTTTCCTAGACCAGCCCCATCAAATAATAGTAATTACCCTACTATGGATATATTTATGGCTTCTTCAAGGAGAATAAGAATTGTCATAACTAATTTAAAATGGTAAAATGGAGCTCCTTAAAACAAGAAATTATAGCCTGGCTAATAAAAAAGAAGTACTTGATGACCTGCTATTCATTTAATGACCTTTATATTTTAATATAGTTTCTAAGGATTTTATTAACAAGTTATTAGGATATACCGAGTGCGAAGACAATTTGAGTATATGTTTTCAAAAAATAAACTTTATAGAATCCGGAGTGGTTAGAAGATATATAGACGAATATTTATAAGATGAAGAATTTGTTGAAAAGGAAGAACCATCCTCCAGTGAATTATTAATGACACGAAAAAAAGAAATACAAAAATGTGTAGCTTGCCAGAAAAGGGCAAAGGATTTGGTCTAAATCATCTACAATATTATATGCAAGTTCTCAAGAAAGAACAGTTGTGCAGTAGATCCCCTTGAAGAACAAATAGAGCATTGAAGTGATTTTTACTTTTTGCATAGTTTTACTTTTCATCAACTTTTCACTATTTATTTACTTTTTTAATAGTAAAAACTATTCATTTACTTTTTGAATAGAAGATACTATTCATAAATAGTAAATACTATTCATTTACTTTTTCTTGAAGAGATATAAAGTTTACTATTTTTTAACTTTTTGCCATTCATTTGCATTTTTGAAGTGATGTAAATATGTTACAGTTCATTTACTCTCTTTTTTTAATAGGATATAAAATAAGATTTGATTTATCTTTTTCTTTATTTGATGTCAATGAGGAACAAAGATTCCTCTATAGGCCTATAAATTGTATCCCTTGCATTCTAATGAAGCACACGAGTTGGGGAAAAAAATATTTCTCTTGAGTGATGTTGTTTTCTTTGTGCATTAACCCGAGAACCCGACTATCCTTAGTCCTGTTCCTAAAGGGCGTGAGTGCACTGCGGCGAGGTACTACTCAGTGTGACTATTGGGGTAGATTGCATCACACTTAGTGGGTCTGGAAGTCTGAGTAAGTCTTCTAAGCATCCTGATAAGATTCTTTTTAATCTCTACCTCATAGAAATCAACCGTATACGAGGGGTATATATATATATATGGGAAAAGATGGGATTAGCCTACTAGCTCATATGAACATATGAGCCCAACGGCCTAGATTGAATCTGGACCGATTTGACGATCACGGATGTTTGGTAGTGTTTTAATTTTAGCTTTTTTTTTTACAAATCCAAATCACTTGAAATTTTGAGTGTGTGTTTATAAAAAATAGATAAATCTTTGAAAAATATCAAAAAATAATTTTACATGAAATAAATTAACCAAAATACCCCTAAAAAACTTCGAGGGGTATTTTAATCATTTTATTCTTCATGAATAAATGTTTTTATATTTTTATTAGGTGTATCTTAATGAAAAGAACACACATCTAAAATTTTAAGTGATTTGAATCTGTAAAAATAAAAAAATAAAAATTCAAGAACTACCGGGCATCTGTGATT